>VZRV01010994.1:498400-528820 GCA_013398115.1 Falcunculus frontatus | reverse complement strand
CCCCCCCCCCCCCCATACTGAATTGGAATTTGTGTAAGGAGTCGGATTGGACAGTTTGGAAAAGTTCAGACATCATGGCCTAAAGAAACTTTAGTTTCCTGGTTCTCAGAGTATTCAGAGTAATTCTAGTGCTAAAGTGGTAATAAAGATCAACCTTAGAGCATTCTCTCCTACCTAAGGGGTTCAAACCCAGGACCTTAAATCTAGCATAGTTTCTGCCTAGAAAAGAATGCCGTATTATTTATTTGCAATGCCATTAAAATACTTCATCCACAAGATTGAATGAGAGAGGCACGCCGCAAGCAATCAAGCTAATTGTTCAGAAGAGTTTGAGCCTTTTCGGTACTTTTTCACACAATGGTTTGCACGAGCAGAACAAACCAAACCAAAAACCAGAACAAAACAAAGGGATGAGCAATAGTGAGAAAATAAGTCTACAGTGGAGATAGTTGCACTGAAAAAATAAGATTGAGAGTTACTTCTTTTCGGGGCAGCGTATGCACCGAACGAATAAAATGTTCAACAGACTACCTCCCCAAAAAACCCAGATAAAAATAAAATCAAAATTTTTACTCCTATTATGGTCATATGTATCTTTCACCTCAATGTACACTAAGAAGAATTTAAAAAATCAAAAATTATCTATAAAATGTCCTAATAACATCTGCAGCTAAGGAGTATTTCAAGACAACTTACAAAATTGGTAACGGAATGCAGTGACCATTAGCTGACCATTAAAAGTAAAACATTCCCAAATATGACAATTTTTAGAAAGTGATACAGCTAAATCCTCAAGTTTTGTCCATTAGATTTTTTTAAATAAGATACTGAAATAATTCTTGTCATGGGCTTCCAACAGTAACTGGTTCATAAATCTGCAATCGTCAAAATCTAATTCACAAACACGTTTTTCTAAAATTACCCCGCTACACTTACCTGGACAGCACTGAGGGTATACAGAAGATGAGGATCATGACCTATGCTGGCACTTATTCCACCACATTCATGTTGGCACGATTTAATGAATGACAGAATTTCTTCTTTGTTCATTCGGTGCAGTTGCCCCATGAGATCCATTGCTGTCAGTCCCCAGTACACGCCACTCATCCTCAAATACTCTGACATACAGTATTCCTAAACAGTGCATCGTTTTAGTTCTTGATCAGATAAGCACACCATCAATATAGAGCAATGAAATCGCATTAGTTAACTTTCATAAATAGTTTCTAGTTAGTCAACCACCTTCCATTCATTTAGCAACTATGTATCAGCCACTCACCGAGATTCTGTGTATCATGCACACGTGTATATACACACTCATACGTACAGGAAAACGCACATGTATATACCCACATGTACTACACTCCCTTCCTCCCTGTATTTTTTTAAGTTCGAAGCATCAAGCTCAATGTCCAATTAGGCACAAACGAGTAGTTGGGCACCAATTCACTTCAGGTCACTTATTATCCAGGCATTCAAAGAACCCCTCAAATAGCCACCCCAACTAGTCCCAAAAAATAACAAGTCAATTATTTCCAAGTGCCAAAACTCCCACAATCTGAAGCTGCACTAGGAAGTGAAATTTTATATTGAATTCTCTTACACCGATTAAATCACCGACACTACATCAACATTATTTTTCACATGCAGTACAATCGAAAGCAACAGTGCTTGGCATGCTTTTGTGAACGATAAAGGTAACTGCAACTTTTCTTCACGTTAGCAGTTATTGACAATTTTCACCTGCGGGAAGCAGAATCCCACTGTTGTGGACTACATCCAATCACTTATGACTATAAAATTGATATCAGTTGTTCCATCAAAAGAATAACATGCAAATGCAACTCTACTTGTGCATTCTAGTGGCTGAAGAAGCTAGTAGCTTGTTTCTCAGTCTCAGAGTAATTACAGAGCTAAAATCCTAATCTTCAAATTTATACTCAGATAATACATGCCAAAACTCATCACAGACCGAGAGAAATTAACAAACACATCTTTATTTTATACTCTGGATTGCAGGGTAAAAAACAACTAGCTTGTCACCATGCATCTAACCCTTAACTCTGAGCCAATAAATAAAGGTTATTATTACTGTCTGTAACAAACTGATACCTACATAATCATCTTTTTTTGTTCCATATGAAGCTATATAGTCCGCATGCTTTTCTGAAAGTAATGTGCTCGGGGCATCGGGTTTTATTATAACATCCTTTTGCGGTGTCCCCTGTAAAAAGCACCAAGAAGTCAGTTGCGATGTCAAGACAAAACTCTTCAGCAACCTGGCATAATTTAGTCAACACCGGTGACTGTGACTCCGGGAAAAAACATCTCCCTAACTATTCTGAGCCTAGCTGAGGTTGCGTATCTCACGTCAAAACTGTTCAGCCCGGCTAAAGCCTTCCCCGGGGAAAGGCTGCGAACTAAACCTTGCAATAAAGCTAAGAAATAACAGCAACTCGCCAGGAATAACCTGAAGCGCCGGACGCAGGAGCCCTTCCCCGGACCCAGCCCTGCCGCCCACCGCCCCCCGGCCCCGCGAGGCCCGGCCCAGCCCGCGCGCTCCCGGGGCCGCTGCGGAGCCGAAGAGGCGAGTGCCATCCCCGTCCCCTCGAGCGGACGCGGTGCGACTCGCGTTCCCCCAAGGCCGAAACAGCCGCGCGCTAGAAAACAACGCCTTCCCTCAGGCGAGACGAGCCGCAACACGCCGCGGGCCCCTGTACCCACCATGTTCTCCGCACGCACAGGAAGAGGCGAACCGGAAGGCGGTGGCCGGCGGGGCCTCGCTGTGGCGGGGCCTCGCTGTGCCCGCCCGGGACACGCCCGCCGGCGGCTGCGCAGAACCGAACGGCGCTGCGCGCCGCGGGTCCGCGGCCCTTCGCTGTGCGCTTCGGGGGGCCGGTAGCGGCGGTGGCGTTCTGACTTGCCGCAGCTAAAGTCTATTCTGAAACAGGTAGTAAATTTAAAGTACACTCACTCCAGCTGTGCACTTTCTTGCATCACAGCAAACAGGACAGCATTTAGAAATAACTTCGGTTTCCTTCCTCAGCTGTATGGAAAAGCAAATCCAAGAGTTTAGTCACAGGTAAAACGGGTAAAGATATCTGTCCTTTTGCTCAAAACCGTCTCTTTTGCTTCCTAATTAAAACTGTCTTGGGTGATTATGCTCATGATTACCAACTCTTGATGCTGGCACGTGTTGCCCTTGAACTATACCAGGCAGGAACATGAAACGAGAAGTATTATGTATAATGCTTCGTTGCATAGGACAGTCAAAAATAAGGTCTGTTTCTTGCATACGTCAAATACTTACCAAAGATGTTGCATTATGAGTCTTCCTGGAGGTAAATCAGTAATTTATAGGGATTAAACACTTTCTTTAAAGAACTAACTTCCCAGGTAGCCTACCCAAGAAGTAAGGATTGCAGAACTTACACCTGATGATAGTAATAGTACCATCCAGCACTAAATTCAGATGGGACATAAAAGAGACCAGACAGAGGCGAGGATATTTTGGAGGGAAATTTGAAATGAATTAATAGAATTATTGAGGTTTGAAGATACCTCTTGAAATCATGGAGCACAACCCACCTACGCCAAGTAGGCTTAGCTAGAGGAGGTTGTTCAAGACCACTAGCGGTCCACCACGTCTGCCAGCATATGACATCCCTCACAACAAAAACATTTTCTTGTGTTCCAGTGGAATGTCATGTATCTTCCATTTGTCCACATTGCCTCTTGTCATGTCAGTGGGTACTACTGAGGCTGGCTCCCTCCTCTTCATTGCATCCCATCAGGTATTTATGCACGGAGATAAAATTACCCCTGAGCTTTCTCTCATCCGAGCTAAAAAGTCAGCCTCTTTTCACATGAGAGATGCTTCAGGCCCTTAATATTTTTGTGGCCATATGCTAGACTCCCTCCTTTAAGTCCCCGTCTTTCTAATAGAGGGGAGCCTAGAACTGGATGCAGTACAGCCTCACGTGTCCAGTAATTTGTTCAAGAACTCCAGGGAATGTTGATCCTGCCAGCATTGCCAAGAAGGGTCTACCCAAGGTTAAAAAAAAATCTCCTAATTCCTTCTTGGCTGTTCTTGATGCAAACATAGTTATATACATCGATGGAAAGGAATAATAGGTTTATATATACGAGAAAGACATTAAGTTATTAGAGAGCATCCAAAGGAGGGCAATGAAGATGGTGAAGGGCGTTGTGGGAATGCCACGAGGAGTGGCAGAGGTCACTTGGTCTGTTCAGCCTGAAGGAGTCTGAGGGGAGACTCATCACCGTCTACAACTTCCTTGAGAGGGGAAGAGGGGCAGACACTGATCCCTTCTCTCTGGTTCTCAGTGACAGAACTTGAGGGAATGGCTGAAGCTGCGTTGGGAGGTTTAGGTTTGGTATTACAGGAAGGTTCTGCCCCCAGAAGGTGGTCAGGCACTGAACAAGCTCCCCAGGGCAGTGCTCGTGGCCCCAAGGCTGCCGGAGTTCAAGCAGCATTTGGACCGTGCTCTCGGGCACAGTGTGGGATTTTTGTGCAGGGCCAGGGGTTGGACTTGATGGTCCTTGTGGGTGCCTCCCAACTCTGCATACTCTGTGATTCTGTGTTTAAATATACTGGATTTTAAATAAAAAACACCTTGTAAGTCATTGTTAATGGTAAGCTACACATTTTCACTTGAAGTGATTAATCCTCATTTAGTATGTGCATGCTTAAGAGTGTAAAGGCCAGATTCTCTCAAGCTGATACCGTTACTGCTGGATAGTATATAAATCCTCAGCACAGACACACGCAGACAATAGCAATGCAGGCCTTCGTGCTGCTCAACTGGAAAGGCTGTTCAGCTGCTTGGAGCGAGAGCATAGAGAAACTGAAATACGGCTATTAACGTACTTCAGAATTTGTATTTTGGGTTAGTTGCCCAGTGTAAGTGAGATAACAAGCAAAATGAATACAAACCAACCGTACTTCTCTTAAAAATATTTTATTAGAATGCAGCATTGACTGTCAGAAATGGCATTCTGATTATCTTATTTTATAGTGAGAACAGAATCAGTGCTTAAAAATGAACAGAATAAAAATATTTTGAAGTACTTTTTTTTCTTCATCCCTTCTTAAATCTATTGAGAAACACACTAAAATCTTCTTCCATAAGAACACGGAACACTATAGCAGCACCAGACGCACTTTATACGTTCCTTTAAGCCTTAAATTTGCCAACGTGTTCGCGAGCTATGATCATCCTTTGAATCTGAGCAGTTCCCTCATAAATCTGAAAAGAAGAGTTGCGATAATGTTACCGGCTGATTTTTACAAGGTTTTAACGGGTATATATTTGTAAACCTCCGTGGCACCGATCCAGTGTGGATTAGGATGTGCAGGAAGACAGAGAAAATTCCAGTGTGATAGAGTAATTGCAGTGGGCTAAATGAAATGTGACTCATACGAGATACTGAGAAAGTCTGGTTCTCTCAGGTGCTCTTATCTAAAGTCAGTAGGCTCTCATGAAAATAGACAGGTGATAACATTCCTCTTATTTGAGGAAGAAAATACGTAATTTAGATTCTACAAAATAGGATCTGAAATCATGGGTAGAAGGGAAGAGATTACTTGTCCTTAAGTATTGTATTTTCTTTGACTAGCCTTCCAGGGTCATACCATGAGTTATCTTTGATCCATTTATTTCCATTGCTTCTCGTTAACTGTCTCCCACACAGTTTTGTTTGTGGTTTTCTTTATTCTTGCATTTTTTTCTAGAAACAGCTTGCATCATCACTCTGTTCTGTTTGTTTGCTGGCAGCAAAGTCAAAAATACACAAAAAAGCACCTATGAAGTGCTAATGCCAGAGGGGGCCGTATGCTCCACAGGCATACTGCAAGGTAATGCAAGGGCTGAGGCAACATAGTTTAGAGGTTCTAATGTTTCAGCTCCCAGTTCTGCCAGAACTTGGTTTGGCAAATTGCTGAAAATCATGCAAATTCACTTATAGGAATAATCTTTCCAGGAACCTTAAAGAGCATTTTAAAAATAAGGATGCTATAACCTGTGTTCATGGTAGTGTTCTGGTTCAGAACAAGCTGTTGATTCCCAAGGTGAATTCTCTGCTGCTGCTTACCCCGTGTTGATCCAGTCCACAGAACACACTGTGTTTTATGACTGCTAGGTGCCTTCTGAAACCAACTGAAATGGAAGCTCTGTTTTCTCCCTATACTAAACACTCACTAAACCCTAGGAAAGCCATAATGGTCCAAGCCTACAGCTGGACCCTAACAATTACATGCCTATCAGGGACATACATTCCAAGGGACCAAACAGGCTTGCTATGAATTCGGCCTGCTCAAACTGCTTAGCGTGTAGCTGTCAGGGTCTCAGCAGCCATTCCTGCCATCTACCGAACTGCTCCTATTGCACTAAATTTGCACTTGCTGATGGAGACAGCCAGGAAATTCAAGTGCAAAGACATCGCAACTCGCAATCTTCTTAAGTAATTACAGGAAAGGTTTTGGTTTATAAGCCGATGGAAATAGTTTCAAGATTCACTGGCTGTTAAAGAAAGGAAGTTTTCCAAATTTAAGAGTTTCCAAACCTAGGAGTTTCACCAAAGCAGCCTAGATTTGGAGCCAGACAATACTAGGGCAGAGTAGGAACATGTAAAAATGTTACCAGTAAACACAATAAAAGGATCATGTAATACCCAAAAAGATCAAACATATGAAAGACGAGTTGAAAAATCAAGTTTTTGTGCGTGCAACGTACGGCCAAAAGGATATACCATCTGGAATTGAGCAGTAATACAGCAAAGCACAGTGAAATGCAAGATATAATCAAGAGACGTGGACAAAATAATTGCTAGACAAAAGCCTTTCCTGAATTCTTTTGGGGATGAAGTGGAACTGACGGTCATCAAAAATTTAATACTAAATCTGATTAATTACAAAAACAAGCCTACTGAGCCATGCATTTGAATCACTGTAATGAAAAAACTAAGTAATAATGGGATTCTGTAAAATTAATCTCAATCAATCTGAGTTTCAAACCTCACACCATCATTCTCAAAATAGCATGCAACCTGACAGGAAAAAAATCCCAATCATAAAGTTCAATTAATCTTTCATTTCCTCACTCGCAGAAGTGAAGTTGGTTATAGGGACCTTTAGATTCCAGCATAGCCATTGTCATTCCTTAAACTGAGAAAAATTAATTCTTGGCTAGTGGCAATAATAGTTTTCATTTTGAAGTCAGCTGTAAGACAAATACTAACTACCTAGAATCTTGGGAATGATAGCTGTTGTAGCTAACAATCATAGGTCATGGTCTGTGTGCATTTCTTGATATCATCTCTTTTGATATGTTTTATCTGGTCACTATTTATGTTCGATAATGTCAATAAAGATTACGGGTTTTGCTGAATGCAATTAAAATATTCTTGCTGAATGAAGAACTAGCACAGTATATGCCAATATACTAATTACAATATGACGTGGAATAATTTCTTGACAGTAACACTGCAGTAAGAAACCTGGGGATTACAGGGAACTATGGGATAAACGTGAGTACAAAAGGGTCTTGTTAAAAAAAATGGCTAATCGCTCTAGGTTGTGTCACGCTTCTCTTGATACCACACCTGCGAGATGATAATTTTGCGTGTCATGGTGTCAGCTAGGATAGGGTTAATTTTTTTCCTAGTAGCTGGTACAGTGCTGTGTTTTGGTTTTAGTGTGAGAATAGTGTTGGTAACACATTCATGTTTCAGTTTGTGCTCTGTAGTGCTTACTCTAAATTCAGGACTTTTCAGTTTTCTGTAATCTGCCAGCAAGGAGGTGCACAAAAAGCTGGGAGGGAGCACGGCCAGGAGTGCTGACCTGGAATGGCCAAAGGGTTATTTTATGCCATAGAGTCACGCCCGGTATGTAAACTTAAGGGGAGTTACCGGGAGGGTGCCGATTGCTGCGGGTGGATGGGGTGGGCATTGGTCACTGGGCGGTGAACAACTTCGTTGTGCGTCACTTGTTCTTCTTGGGGTTTATTCCTATCTGTCTCTCCCTTTTATTATTATAGTTTACTTTATTTCTGTTATTAAACTGTTCTTATTATTGCATGAGATCTACCTTTTTTTTTTTTCTAATTCTCTCCGCCATCCCTCAGAAGCAGGGAGGGGAAGGGAATGAGCAGCTGTGTGGCTACTTAGTTGCCAGCTGGGGTTAAACTACAATGCCACGATACTCAATACTGGTGATACCGTAACCACAGCATTCTACACAGCTTATGATACCAAAATTTCAAACAGAAAGTTTAAAGTAACAGATGATGGAGACTGGCAACAGAAAAGAAAAATAAAACCAAAAACCCCAATCGAACAAAAAACACCTTTTCCCTCATAAGTCGTTGGGGTAAGAAACTGCTTTAGTGTTCAGGCTAAGACAGCTGAACAATAAGCGGACATCAATCCAGAATACAGACAGACGGTCAGAAAATACGCATCTCCGAAGGTTTTCAAGAACGGTATGATACGTAAACCGCCTCTGCTTACAAAATACCAAAGCAAGTGTTGGTATTTTGATCGGGATTTTTTTCCTAAGAGTTCAAAAACTTCAGGATTGAGAATCCAAGAATTGCAAAGAGTTTACACATCAGAGAGGGGAAAAAAAAAAAAAAAGAAAAAACATAATCTATTTCTTTTATGTGGGTTGAGTTTTCATCAAGTGGAATGACTTTTGTATGGAAATAATTTCCTGATTTGAAATAATTTCCTGATTTGAATGACTCTTTCTTTAAATGGAAGGATTACTGCTTTCATTCTAAAATTACTTTTTTTAATAGGTGTACATCATGATTTGAAGTAAGTAGCCATTAGTTTATTCTATATAAAATCTATGCATTATCACATTCTATTTTACTTACCTGGTAGATTTTAGCATCTCTCATTAGTTTTTCTACAGGATATTCGGTATTAAATCCATTTCCTCCAAAAATCTGTACTGCGTCTGTAGCTACTTGGTTTGCAATGTCACCAGCAAATGCCTTCGCAATGGAAGCATAGTAGGTATTCCTGCGACCGGCATCAACTTCCCATGCAGCTCTCTGGTAAGCCATCCTAGCGAGTTCAACTTTCATTGCCATTTCAGCAAGCAAGAAAGACACTGCTTGGTGCTATGATGAAATAAACTAGGTTAATATTGCCTGCTTAAAATTCTATGATTTTCTATCCAAGAAAGATATCATCTCCTAAATATAGTGATTTTTTTCAAGTTGTTTCAGTAAGTTGTATGAGTGAAGTTCTACAGAATATGCATCAGGCTCTCATATATGTATGCTGAATTATACTCTTAAGTTTTGGATTTTCAAATGCATTTAGCCATAGGGATTAAATACTGATTATGAAGTTGTTCCTTCCTATTTATGAGATTGGTATTTCCCTTGCCGTTTATTCGTATTTTTTCAAAACTGGTAAGCAGCATGATTGGCAATGTATTCTACTAGTGTTAATACTATGTGTCTCGTTTCACGTACCTCAGGTGTTTTCTTCTTTCCTGAAAATCCCTCTTTATTAGCACCGAAGAACTTAAGTATGCCCTGCTGGTACGTAAGTTTTGAGGTTCTGGGCAGAGTTTTCTTTCTGCTTTTACTACTATCATTGATAAATTATAAAAAATTCCTGAAGTTACCACATAGCTAAGTTTACTTACGTTGCAACCTATATACTTGGAAACCCCAAAGTGGCAGAGGTATAATACAAAAATTAAGGAAATATAAATATCAAGGAATAACCTTGAAAAATCAGTAGCAGTACATCTGGTGTGAAAACATAAGTTTTTATGATATTCTGTCTGCCCTCACACTTACTTCAACAATTGGTTTCCCAAAGGTTTTTCTCTCCAAAGCGTATCTAGTAGCTTCATCGAGGGCTCTTTTTGCTAATCCGACAGCTCCAGCGGCTACCTGAATTGAATACGGGCCAGAATAAAACATCAGAAATTCCTGCTGTATTTTATAACCAAGCTTTTTGTGATACTTACAGGTGGTCTGGTCTTATCAAAAGCTCCCATTGCGATTTTAAAGCCAGCTCCTTCAGCTATCAGTACATTTTCTTTTGGGACTCTCACATCTTCAAAGACAATGCCTCTTGTATCTGAACAGCGTTGACCCATATTCATTTCCTGAAGTGGGAAATTTACAGATGTCCTACTAAATTGGATTATTCAAAGGTACAATATGTTTTCATTCTTTTGTTGACTCAAAGCATATAGTTTTTCTTCCCCAAAACACTTAATCTAAAAATTACCACATACAAGACAAATACTACTTTTGTACTTGCAGACCAGCATGCCCTTAACTTGTCTAAGCTGGGCAGTATACTTTCTCCTTATATAAAATTAGTTCTGTCACTGTAATCAGTCTTCTTGTGTTCCTCTAGTTCAACTGTCTTTGAGATGCAAGTGTAAAAGAAAAGAATCTAATATGCAAGAAGTACAGGTATACTACAAATAAATAAATAAATGAGCTTTTCAAGTTTTCAGATTTCTGGCCTAATATTCAACATTCAGTTTTACCTACTATTAAAAATAGGCTTTGGTTTTGGGGTTTTTTTTGTAAAGAGAGCACTAGCATCAGTATCTCTAAGGCCTCTTATTTGACCAGCGGTAGCTAAAATTAAAACTCACTCTGTGTGTATTTACTGCCAAAATTGTCCAAATTGCTTCTTATTCTTTGAAGGCATACTACTTCTCATTTATTGGCACCTGCCAATATGGTAGTTCTCAAAGACTCTTCTGCGGCTGTTCAAAGTAGTCATCTTACTTTAGACCATCCTGAATAATTCCTTTTCTGAATTAATAGCTTGAAAATTATGTTTTATGAATAGTTCCTCTACATTGTGAGAATGAAAAGATGGTTGTACATAAGCATTAGAAAATGTTCAGCTGTGTAACAGTCTCTTCTCTTTAGTGGTACGTTTGTTTTATTACTGGTTTAGAACTGAACAATAATTCCTGGCTTGTCAAACAAGAAATACAGTCTTTACCTTTCTTCCAATTTGGATCCCTGGGCTATCTGCTTCCACGATGAATCCGGTAAAGGCTTTGCTTGCAGGAGCTTTTGGATCTGGATTGGTACGCGCTAGCAAAAAATACCTAGCGTAAAACAAAAAAGATGGATGCGGTTTATCCTCACAATTAACAAGATATATTTATGTAGCCCTTTAAACATTTTTATGTGCATTTCTACCATATAATAAATTCTGTCTGTGAGTTAACAACCTTTCTTTCTTGCCCATCCTGAAAATAAAAGGAGAGGGAGCAAGAGAATGGAAGTTTCAAATACTCAAGATTTCATAACATTTAATAAAATTATTTAGATCACCATGCAAAGATTCTCTACCTTTTCCATGTATTGTAAGTCTTCATGATATTACCAGCTTCCGAAATAGTACGAAAGAAACCTATTCATAGCGTGTACATAAAAATCAATGCTTAGAACATACATTCCTGGATGTAAAAGTTATCACCTGATTTCAAAGATCTTGATTTTATTTGTCTAGGTGTAAGCTGCAAATAAGTATTTCTCTTAGAAATTAAACAGCTGTAAATCACTTTTATGGTATTCGGTAAGGTCAAAAGAAATATTACAGATTGTCTTTGGTGGGTCTGCCTTTAACAAAGAAATAACTAGAAAATTCAGCTCTTGGGTAAGTGTATAGAGTTTTTCCCACTTGAATTCAGGGGAATTTTTGTGTTGTGAATCGGTGTGATGTAAGACATGATTTAAGAGGTTTACATTGTAAAAGCACGCTCTAGACACCACAGCCCTATCTGCGATCTCTGACAGATTGAAAATGTCTTCTTTTCAGAAAATAAAAAGTAACACTACAATCTAACGGCATTTCTAGCTTCACTAGGAGTGAGAGGTGTTTCTACTAGAATCGGATTTAATTTTGATAGCAGCAAGATTCAAGAGGCCCTTCTTGAGTGTGGAGTAATGATGTCATCACTCATTTTCTTTTTTTAGGCTTCGCATAGCACTCAAGACTGCATGTGTATATGCTATCCCGATAGCTATCCTGATAAACTCGGCAGAGATTAAAATTTAGTCTGCTGAAACACAGTGAACGTTCAGATTTGTATCAGGTCTTTCAATTATTTAACTGAGGGCGGAGGGGTGGGATAAAGCCACTACATAACAGCGTAGAACTATGACATCACTTAACATACCAATTTGCTTTTCCCCCATTTGTGATCCACATTTTCTGACCATTAATGATATATTCATCTCCTTTCTTCTCAGCCTTTGTTTTTATACCAGCCACATCAGAGCCAGCTCCAGGCTCTGTTACACAGTAAGCCTAAAAGAAATTAAGATGTGAAGTTTTGGGGAATAAAAGTTCTATCTTTAGTCAACTACAAATTACGCAGATTACGTGCATCGAACTATTTGTAAAGGGTTTAAGTGAACTTCGTGGTAAAATCCAAACACCAAATAAACAAAACCCCCCAATAAAACCCCAAAACAACCCAACACGCAACCCCCTCTCCCCCAAACGGCTGGTTGAGTAAGGGTTAATTTTCTATATAAATCCATAATACTACATAAAATTGGCTTTTAATCAAATGGAAACATTCTGTAACCCTTAAGTTATTACTTTCTCAGACTTCAAAAATTCTGATGTGAAAGCTGAGGATCTTTAAAGTCTGAAAATAAGAGCACTGAGTAACATTTTATGTGTACCGAGTCCTTCATTTTAGGAGGCTTAGTTGTACCGATTTACATATATTGCACACGAATCTTTACTTCTTTCTATGTAACAAGTACTGTTTATGTAATATTTAAGATCACAAATACAAGTTTCATTCCCATCCGAGTTAAGGGTCTCCTTACGTAAACCTTGTATTTTTCTTAAAGGTCTACACCCCCTCTTGAAAGGGAAATAAAAACTATTAATTTTTGGTAAGTGACTCAGGATAGGGATAATTTTCCAAGCAATATTTTCTATTTGCTTACTGCATGTATCTCATTAGGTATCTGCTAACTTTCAGTAAATTCCACTGTTTACATACAAATCAAAAAGGGCTAAGTTGTGAGTACATGTAAGTGTTGAAGGGGAAAAAATGGCCAAAAAAAAAGAGGGAAAAAAAAAAAGAAAAAAAAAGGAGTAATACTATTAATATGATCTAGGAACATTCTACAGTATAGCAGTTACACTTACACACATCATTGGTTCCTCTGTCATTCTTCCTAAGTATTTTTTCTGCTGATTCTCATTTCCTGCAATGATAACTGGCATTTGCTGAAAGAAAATATTTAGACCGTTAATCTGGCTCTTTTAAGTTCAGAGGTTGTAGTTTACGGGATGTAAGAAAAGACAGAACTTACCCCTAGGGAGTTTGCTTCAATGGCAGTTTGAACCCCCGTACATCCGTAAGCTAGCTCTTCTGTAATAAGGCATGCTTCAAAACTTCCAAGGCCAAGGCCACCTATGGTTGAAGTATTTAATTTACTTGAGGGGATTTAAATTATAATATATTAATATTAGTGATTTACACAACATAACTAACAAAAATGTATTCTTCCATATACATGTGATTGTGCACTGTGTTTGGTTAGGCATTCTCACGCAAGCTTTTTAAATAAATCTCCATCAGAAGAGCAACGGGTGATTTGAAAATTACATATCGTGTGTCCAGAGTTATTGTTTGATCGATGTGGGACAACTTGCACAAAGTGGCAAGAATGTACCACTCACATTTTTTTACTACCGTACATTCAAGAATTAAGAGTTCCTAGGAAGCAGAGAAAGGGCTCCTGAGCCGAAAGCATTTGGGAACAAAAGCGTCCATATTAGTAGACAACCCATGCAAGCCAACACTATGGGATACTGGCCAACACTACGTACAAATACAATAACAACTACCTCAAAAATATTTTCCTGAACTTTCAGGTGACTTCCTCGGTCAAAGAAATAATTCTCTTTGCTATCTTTGTTACGCCAACCCCTGACAGACATCTGTTACGTGAATTTGTCCAGTCTCTTTTTGAATCCATGTAAAATTTTAGCACCTATATCCTACAGGGGCAGTAAGTTGCAAATTAACTCCACACTGCATACAGAACTATCTCCTTTCACTTGTTTTGAATCTAGCATCTGCTGATATAATTTGGTGCCTTCTAGTCATATTGAAGGGGACAGTGAACCATCAGTCCCTTTTCACACTCTCCCATGACACTGACATTGTAGTTATTTCTCCTATAGAATTGACATCTCACACAGAAGATAAAACTTCTGTAATCTTTGTCATCCTTTTAGAAACCTTTTCCATTTCCCCAATACTCTCTTGAGATGGAAGCATCTGACTATATAATGAGTTAAAGAGGCAAGTGCAATTTGGATACAGGCAGCACCATAACTGTGCCTTCCGCTTTTTTCTTCATTCTGTAAGGGTCCCTCTGGACCTTAGCTTTTACAGTTGTGACTACTTCTGAGCATTATGCTCATGTTCACAGGATCCAAAAATGTCTTTTCTGAGAGGCAGTATCTAGTGCACAGCATACCATTTCTCTGTGAAGTTCACATTGCTTCTTTCCCTTGACATGCACATCACTTGTTCTTTTTGGAATCGCATTGCCATTTTAACTCTCGCTCTGCTTCATGACCTTCTCCTGCAGTTCTCTGAACCAGATCGTGTTTTCTATGCCGAATAACTTAGTATTGTCAGCAAACTCTATCACCTTGGCATTTACCCCCTTTTCCAGTTTAAAGACATTCCAAATAGCACAAGACCCAGCAAGGCTGTGCTGCTAATTTTGCCAGTATGAAACCTGATGATTTTTAAAACTTATTTTGGAAGTTCAAGCATTCTCTATCAACTAGCGATCCCTTGTTCACACATTTATTAGCTACTTCAGAGAACTCCAATGATTTTATGAGGCACGAGTTCCTTTCGCTAAAACTCTTCTAGCATATCGTGTTTGTCTGTATCACTCATACATCTTATGAGCCAGGACTCTGCTGTACTGCACTTAATCTAAACTGAAAAACTGTCCCGGGATAAACTCTTAATTTGCTCCAGCCTGTATCAGAGACTAGAACATAACATGACCTTCTAATTTCTCTGCCTAATCAGCTGACACTGCACCAGGGGAACATTAAGCAGCTGTAATCATGGTAGAAAAATCTGGTCATAAATTACTAAACCATAATCTGTCTAATTTGTCTCCTGATTACATCCACACCTAGTAATGCTTGTATGTGTCAACTTGCCTACTGATTAAATTTAGATTATTCAAGTATGCAACTTTTTATTCAGTACAGAATCCATAATTACACACAGGAATCTCATCTAATGTCTTTTCGTTGTTTCATTTTACAGATTAAAAAGAATGTTTACTTACCACAGCTTTCCGGTATGTGTGAATTCATAAGACCAAGTTCCCAAGCCCGCTTTATAAGTGGAACAGGATACTGAAACAGACGTGGAAAAATCACCTTCTGATTCACCACAAGCAAAACTTTAAATTTTATACAGGCTAAGATAAAAGTCTGTTTTTTCCCAATTTTTCCCTTACACTATGGTAGATTTACCTCTCCAGTTTTGTCATACTGTGCAGCAACAGGAATAATTTCCTCCACAGCAAATTTACGAGCAGTAGCTTGAAACTCTTTCTGTTCATCAGTAAGTTCTATTTTTAAAAAGGAAGAGAAAAAGATCATAAATTCTCTACTGTCTTTTATTTTGCCAATTGTCAAGACTATGATGAAAAAGTAAACAAGAGCAGGCTGTCCTTCCAGGACAATCCAAACCACCACTTATGTCAGGCTCTCCAGGAAGGAAAAAAGCTCAGTTTCCTCTTCCTCCTGGGAAAAAACCTCCACTGTTCTCTGATCAACACCTACAATGCACTTACTTACATCTGATGAAATTATCCACAAAATATTGAAAACAAAGCAGAGAGGACTGTGTAACATCAAAAGTATTACCAAAAGAAACAAGAAGAATGCTGTGCTAATTAAATGCATATAAAAGACAGAGGTTGCCCAAAGATCCTGACTCTTCAGTTTCAAACATCTAGCTCTGATCCTCTAAATTTGCTTGTATATAGATTATATATAATATGCCAAGATGAAGATGAATTTCTTTTTTTACATTTCTTGATAATCAAGTTGGATTATTATTACATTTAGGTACTGTAACATTGAAAACAGCGATATGAGGTAAGTATTCAAAGCTTTGGCAATAAAAAAAGCTAAAGACAGACATGCGTTAAAAAAAGAAGAAACTCTTAAGAACACTGCGCACATATCTGCCTTGCCTCAGCTGAGGATAAAGTTACTTTGTTTTTCAAACCATTTTTAAAATAGAAATATATTTAGAACAAACACCTTCATTTTAAATTCACGGTGAACTACAATATGGGATATTATTTCTTTTTAACTCTGCAATTTCCCTGTAGTTGTTGTATTTCTTTCAAAAACTGTATTACTTACCAAAGCTAAAGCCAGCTCCAGGTTTGCCTACGTGTAAGTTTTGAGCAGGTTTACTAGAATGTGACCTCCATCCGTGCCCTGCGATGGTTTGAAGCATTTGCTAAAGAGGAAAAGAACATGAGGTTTAAGGTCTTTACAGCTCAAGCCTCCCAAGAACTACTAGCCCATCTGCAGCACAACTTTAAATGCAGATTCCCTCTCTAGAAACGGTATCACATCAAGTACAATATAATCACTACAGTCATAAAAGAATTGCTGGCTATCTTGTGTTTTGCTCCTGTGGCAAGCAGCACTTACATGAACTGACACTGTTAATTAGTATGTATGTAATTTTTTACGTTAGTAGTACAGCTACGTATGCTAAAGGAAATGCATTGGATAAAATACCCTGAACTATAATCCTGGTGTTTTGAAGCCGTCTCCACCGTTAAATGCGAGGTGCCAGACACACACTTGGCACGGGGCGGCCTTTGCCACATGAGGAGCCCCAGGGCTGTGCAGTAACGCCGCTGAAGAACATCAGATGGCAATATCCATTCGAACCGTGAGGATTACGGCCATAAACTCGGGTAATACTGCGAGGCAGGAAAAGCAGCAAAGCGGGCGGATTCCAGCCCCGCCGGCTCTTCCCACCGGGGCAGGTCCTATGCCTACAGTTGTCCCCATGGTCACGGCGGGCGGACCCCGGGCTGGCCCCGCCGCTTCCGCCCTTCGCCCTCTGCGAGCCCGCGGCCCTTCCCCGCCGCCCGGGCTCCCCCGGCCGCCAGCACCGGCAGCGCCTCGGTCCGGTCCGATCTGGTCCGGCCCGTCCCGGCCCGTCCCATCCCGTCCCGTGCCTCTCCCCGGATCTTGTGTCCTCCGAGCGTTCGCCCGGTCCGGCCGCTCACCCGAGTCGCCCTCAACGCAGCCATCTCGGTGGGAGTGCTCGACAGCCGCAGCAGCGTCAGCGGGGCGGTGCTCGGGCGGCCGGGGCGGTGCCGCGCGGGCCGCCCACTGAGCCGAGCGGCCGGAGCAGCCCTGGCCAGGCTCGACCGGACTGTCCCGCCCCGCTCTGCTCCTGCGAGGAGAGCGTTGGGCGCGCTGCTATTCCTCCGCCCGCTTCTGCGAGGAGAGCCGCGTTCTGTGAGTGGCCTGTCCCGTCCCGTCCCGTCCTCCCGAACACGGGCACTGTCCGTGCCCCAGGCTTGGCCAGTTTGCTGACTGTTTGCTGAGTGTCCTAGGCTGGCTCCAATCACCTACATCATTCACCTGTTAGCGGAAAAGCCCGTGTAAGCAGTTTTACCGTAATTTGCGCCTCAGAGAATCATAAACTCATGTTTTGGAGGTGTGCCAGGAACCGGAGAGCGACTGCGCCTGGCGCACGGGAATTGTTACCAACTGTGTTGATAGTTACATAAAATGTGCTTATAAATGCTCTTAATTCTGGTTGTACTTTAAAGGAAAAGCAATGCTTTTGGAAATTATCTGTGGTGCGTAAAATACACTCTTTTGAATATTATTTCACTGTTGTACAGCGGTGTTATTTAGGGGTTTATTAAAACGAGGATTTCAAGATGAATGGCACCCTTGATTTTTCTATGAATTCCTTTTTTGGGGTGAAATTTTAACAACTAACAAAACTAAGTATTTTCCTGGAAGCTGGATTTTGGATAACATTTTATTTTGCATAATAATACAAAATAATATGCCACAAATATTTTTGCATCATTACTGCCTTTTTATGTTTGGCTCTTCATTGCTTGTTTTGTTTTTGACAGTTGAGAGTATTGATTTTGTAGTTAATACAAAGAAACAGTTTGATAGAAAACTAGCCATGCAAAAGTTATTTCCAGGCATATTTATCAACTGTTTGAAAGGAGATGACTGTACTGTTCTATAGACTTCGTACTGTTGTGATTGCAGGTGATTACCTAAGGGAGACACGTAGGCAGCTTTGATTCAGTGCACAGGCTGCTGCTTTTTCACTCTAGCATCAGTAGAAATTTTTTCTCCCGTACTTTAAGGGTAATTGAGCAAAAGACACAAGCATAATTTATAACTCTGTGTTGCTTAATTATTTTTGAAGATTCTGTATGTTCCTGTTTCAAGCACTCCATACCTTTGGAATGTAAAGCTGTAGTGGGGCTTTTACATACCAGCACTCAAAGTCTGCATTTTGTGTTACATTTTATATAGGGTTCCATGGGTCATGTTTCTGAATATAGTGTGGGAATTTAATTACTGAGCAGTCCGTTTTCTGTCTATATATTATTTAACTATTTGTGTTGTTTCTGTATACGCAATATCTTTGTATTCCTCGGTTTATTTGTCATCGCAACACTATGTTGTAAGGAAATACGCTAATCTCATTTGAAAACTTTACAGTTTTAATTTTTGACTGCAGCATGGATTTTACTGTGCATATTCTAGGATGGCACACATCAAAATTCTAAAGATGCATAGATGGGTTCAGAGTCTGTATGAAAAGCTGATGTGATATGTAATATATCCTGTCACATGTAACAAGCGACTTCAGCTGATTGATCATGCTTGAACACCTGTAAGGATGCTATACACTAAGGATAGCTGCTAGCTGCAGGAAGTGATTTAAATCCTATGGTGATCAGAAATGAAACATTATTTCTAGATGCCTTTGAGATTAGGATCAATAGCCCTTTAGTAGGTGAATAAGCTTTTTTCTGAGGTGAAGAGACAGCTTTGAACAGGGTTGAGGACATCTCTAAGACAGGGATACTGAATAAATCAGTACACTGAGGGAATGCTGACATCAGGAAGTAATGCAGAACAATGCTGTTCGGTTTATACAGTGAAATGCAGTATTAGAGACCTATAAAACATTTTGGAGCGTTTTTACTTCAGGCTTGACAGAGTGCTCCCTAGTAAGGGGTTGGAACACGTTGGGTGCACTCCTAGATCATGTCTTCCGGTAAATTTCATCCAAAAATCAGTTCATGTGCTTTGAGATCTCTCTGTGAATCAAATAAGGCACAGTAAGTGGGGCCAATTTGGAGATTCCCCTAAAAACTACACTCCTCACCTGAACTGAACTGTTCATGTAGACAGAGACTGAGAAGGTCGTTGTCTGAAACTGTCCGATTGAAGAAATTGAGTCAGGAATACACGATAACATTTGTTGTTCTCCGGGTCTGCCTTACACTAGAAGCATCTTTGCATGTGAAATTTGCTACTTGCTTCTGAAGACGGATGTCTATACGCTCTGGAAGCAAGCTTCTGTAGTAAAAAGCTGCTAACCATCTGTCATCTCCTACAGGGTTGTACAGGTTAAAGAACAGAAGTTGTTCCAGAAAATGGAGGGAAAGAGTGCATGGAGCCAAGACAAAAGTATTCAAGGACATTTCTGCTAAATGACAGGAGCAACTGGGTTAAGGTACTAAAACCAGCTGCTCACTATGCAGCTTGCACTTATCAAGCTATACCCTTGCTTACCGTCCTTCCAATTGTTTTCTTACTACCTCTCTTCACATCTTCTCGGGTAAACGAATGAGAATTCTTTTGGCAATATGTTCAACATATTTTTGTTGTATAGTATGTTTTTGGCAGTATGTTCAACATAGTTTTCCAAAGCCAGTCGGGAGGAGAAAATTCAAAGCCCAGGTGGTCCATGTCTACTAAGTGTTCGGGAACGATGGAGAGGTTATCTGTCAAAGCCTGAACCACTAGAACTTAGAGGTTCAAACTTATTTACATAAGGAGTGACAATAGATAGAAATTTCCATGGGGTGTACTTAGATTTTTTTGCATTTCTCTCTGAAGTAGGAAATACAGCATGTGTCTTTCTTTTTTATTATCTCAAATGCTTACTACTATGTCATATTTCTTAATTAATATTCCTCCAATAACTTTTACTACAGTAAGAGTTGTATACTGCACAGTATGTTGCTTTATTAACCTAGAATACTCTCTTCTGTATTAACCAGCAGAACGCATGACGCTTATCGCTGAAATATATAACTTAGCAAGTAAACACAGTAAGATTATTACAGTGCAAACTACAGCTCATTGTCACGGTTTAGGAATGGTATTCCCCAATTTAGTTGTCATGCTGAGACTCTCCAAATTACACTCCTGCTCACTCGCTCCCTCTTCCTCTCCTCCTGTGGCAGAGAAGAATTTAGCATGTGTTTCATGGAAGGGTATGCCGGGCAATAAATCCTATGATAAAACATGGAGGGAGACACATTCTTACAGGAGCGAGCTAAATGGATTATGTGCACAAGATTTGACACTGCTTAGTCGTAATCTGAGTTTGTACAGTCAATTGATAATCTGACCTCTGAATTTCATTTCTACAAATTCCATATTTTTCCATTCTCCTCTACAAAACATTAAAAAAGTATAAACTGTATTATGTAATGTTAGATATGGGATTGTTTGAAGACATTGTAATGTCATCGTTTAGGAATGGTACTCCCTAATTTAGTGCTCCCTCTGAGACTCTCCAAACCATGCTGCTGCTCGCTCACTCCCTCTTCCCCACTCCTTCCCCCTATGGCAAGCTGGAGAGGAGAACCGGAGGCTCGAAATGTAAAGATCACGTGTTGAGATAAGAACAATTCACTGGAAACAACAATGAGATAAGAAAAAATAAAAGTAACTGCAACAATAATAATAATAAAAGTGTGCAGAACAGAGAGAGTGATTCACGTGGAAAATGCTCGTTAATCCTGACTACCCCAACCAGAAGCATCCCCTTCCCCCACTCTAACAATGATGTGAGGTGGTATAGAATAACCTTTGGGTCCTGGCCATGTGCCTCCTGGCCACTGCAAAAATTAACCTTGTCCTGGCCAGAACCAGGATGCTTATCCCTTAAAGTTAGCAACTGTATTCTAGGCTGAAGTGTTACTTTTTATTAGTAATTTTAAGTGTTTTACAGGTTTGGGGATTTTTTAATTGTTAACAATAAACAGGGTTTTACCATTTGGTAATGAACTTTCGTTTTAGAAATGGAAAGCAACTAGAATTTTCTGCGGTGGTTTGTGTATTAAAAGTTACTGAAGTTACTGCAGTAAACAAATATAGTAAAATTTAATGCGTAGGTCCTGAATTCGTGATCTATAAAGCAGAATAATTTTTGATCTAGTGCAATGCAGCAAGCGTGGCAACTTCTTCTTAATAGAATTAGGACATAATGTTTTGCTTTTCTTTGATCCGTGATACCGTAGTAACTTAAAACGTCTTAAACCCAACATTTTTTTCTAAACTTGTGTTGCAAGCTCTTGTGATTTCTGTAGTTTGTCTTGGGTTGTCTTAGTGTTTGGTTGCGGGGGGCTGGGTTAGTTTTTTTTTTCCCCAGCTTTTTCATGGTTTTTAAAGCAGTTAATTTATTGGGGAAAAAAAAAAAGAAAAACATCTCTATGGAAACCTCTGAATGATCTAAAATCAAGATAATGTGATTCTTGAATTATAATATTTTCAAGTATATTTTTAGATTGTTTAATTCCTGGGTGTCACCAATAGTAGTTAATTTCAATTTTTCAATCCTATTTAATTACAAAGTCATAGCTTCTCTAAGTCTTGAAAGTTTTTTTATTTTAACTACTATATGTAAACAAATCAAATATTTTTCCTTAATGTCATAAAAACCACATTGTGTAACATTCATGTGACTACCAAACATGAACTGTAAGGAGAGAGAAGGGACAGATGTACAGAGCTTGAGAACAAATAAAAAACAATCGGTGGCATCCTGTAACAATTTTGCTATCTGTTGGCTTTCTTAAGAAAGAGAAAGTCAGTAGAAAGCTCGGAAGATTAATTTTTGAACCATGCCTTACTGTGAAAAACACCTGTCCTAATTTTTTTTAAAGTATGATGAGACTTTTTCAGGACTAACCGCTTTAAGAAACAAGTACTTAGTTAGACAAGCGTGGCTTTTGCTTGCATGAAGTATAAACAAATTAATCGTTAAGAAATAAAGGTAGGCCTAGCCATGTGTAAAGGAAGCATCTAGGACATTTTTGCACTAAACATGCTGCAGATGGCACTTTAGAATCCTAAAAATCCTCAAGATGTAATGTTTGGTACATTTCTCCTTGTAGAATCGGATATTAATAAAGTCCAGTTGTAGTGAACATATCTCTCTCAAACGAATTTAACACTTGTGGGTTAGAACCCAGAACACTGAAGTCACAACTCTGCCAGCCCAAGCTGACTAAAGGTGAGGTACCACATAAGCAGCACTGTGACAGTACGGTGGGTGGGATTTTAATAAACATTTATATTGTAAAACTCCATTTGTGGCTCTGCCAGACCATACCAATGCTAACATTTAACAGTGTACAAGAGCCTAACTATGTAAATCTGTATTGATACAACATAGACACTAATTTTATAGTAAAACATGTATACTTATTTTTAGTAAGTGCAGCAAATGATAAGACACAAAGTAAAACATGCCTTAAATCACAAGAGTTCAGTTTCTACAACAGCTGACAGAACTTGTGTCTGCATAATAAAGACAGAATTCAGTATTGATTATAGCTGTTGCTTGTTGTTGAATTGTATAAGGTAGAGTTTAGAAAGACTAGCTGAGATTACAGCCTTATTGAGGCACATGCAGTGAAAAAGTGAAGAGGGGGAGAAATCTTGGTTTGGAGATTCTGGAGGAAGAATAATGAGATCGACAATATGAGCACAAGAAGGTGGCGATTGAGATTTTCATATAACATTCATGTGACAAACTGTCGCACTTGGACACGAAAGGAACACGCAGACACCTGTTCAGGAGAGAAGCAGAAAAGGAAGAGGCCGAGAAAACCTCGGACTTTATTCTATATCTTCTCAATAATCACCTTGGATTGGAGGGTGAATTTTACAGCCCTCAACCACACTGGTCGAAGGAAAGTCCATCAAACATCTCCGCCCAGGAGAAAAGAATGCAAACAACAGAACAAAGTTACAGTAACATAACTATGTTTACAAACAGTGCGTGAGAAACTCTTATACAGAAGTGTAAACATCGAAGAACTGCAAAACTCAGGGCGACAACAAACAATGCCCTTTACAACATGAATAGCTGAAACTCATTTTGCTGAAACTCATGGAAGTAACAAGACTTGTACCAGGTCAGACCAAAGATCCATCTGGCATAGTATCCAGTTTATGGCAGTGCAACAAAGAACGGTCAGGAAATGGTTCCAGAACAGATCATTTACGAATAACGTAGTGATTATTTTTATAATTTTTTTTTCTAAATTTTTTCTACCCTCCAAAAATTTTTCAATTTATGAATTTGCTGAGCTGGAGGTGATGCCTTTGTGTTCTGTAATGCTTCGTAGATGTCTCTTCCAATAACTTGACTGCTTGCTTTTTGAATGTGTTGGGAACCACAGCTTAGTTTCTACATTATGAAGAACCACTTCAGCTTGCTTCTTTTTAATCAGACATCTCCTAAATTCATTCGTGGTCCCTACTACTTGGCACTGAACCATCTTTGAGGCAGTCATTCTCTTTGGGTCAAAGATTTAATGGAAAAATGTATCGATATCCCCATAGCAATTTCTTTTCCAAGTTGAATAATCATCTTTGAGTACTTTCTACAATGTCTTTGCTTTGTGTCAAAGAATCAAGAATCATAAAGTCGCTCACGTTCTTGCAAAAAGAGTATAAATTCTGTTCTCTTTTTGTGTGATTTTCTGTTACCCTTTTTTTTACTACCTCTGAACAGTGAAGAGAAAATTTTCATATATTATCTACGATAACAAGACGTGGGATGTAATGGTCAACTCAAAGCTCATCTTGGTATGTAATTATTTCTCTGCACTCCTTGTCTGTGTCATTTTACATTTTATTTGCTCTGAGCTTATCTGAAATTCTTTCAGCTCCATAACTATTGGCATCAAATTTTCCCACTTCAGTATTTCACTCCTTTTTAAAATCTTTGATGAGTCTCTGGAACAACAGGAGTCCCAATGTACAAGCCTTTGAGATCCCGTGGGTGACTCCACCAATTTACCAAATTTTTGATTAGTCTTCAAATTTAAAAAAATATATATTTTTCATAAGGTTATGTGGAAGAAAAAATGTGTGCTTCTTTAAGGATATCTGGTCATGAACCTTTTCAGTGCAGAAATGGAGAACAAGAAAAGGAGGAAGATATTAACAAGAACGTAAAGAGACAGAGACCTGACTGACAAATGGTAAGGGAGGCAGGGATGAGACACAAATCAGACAGTCATACTAACTGATGAGGAATGTTTGTTTCAGTATGATTATCTGATCAAAGGTCTAGTCAAGTGAGATAACAAGAAAAGGTGAAAAGCCATAAACAAAATATGGAGACACAAACTTGACAGTCAAAGATAACAGTGACAAAGACAAGAAACAAACTGCCTCTCAGTAAACTGCAGGCAAACTGGGACTTTGCAGCTGATAAGATGCAAACCTGAGAGTCCATAATGTTGGAAATGGATCTGTGGAGCTATTCAAACTGATGAAGGAATGTGCAGGAGAAGGGCATCTGGAGGAACAGAGGAGAAAATAAAGATTGGGCTATTAAATGGGCTAGTCATGTTAAAA
Organism: Falcunculus frontatus; assembly: GCA_013398115.1. Classification (NCBI taxonomy): domain Eukaryota; kingdom Metazoa; phylum Chordata; class Aves; order Passeriformes; genus Falcunculus; species Falcunculus frontatus. The sequence goes on along the minus strand of VZRV01010994.1, from coordinate 503,806 downwards.
AGGGCAGTAAGTACACTTGTCTGACTGAGCCCAATCTCACTATCCCATGTGTATGTGTGTTGTAAGGATGAAGTGGCAGCTACCGAGGGTCCTCTGTGAATGGATTTGGTACCAAGGTTACATTTGGGAATGTGGGTGCCCACTGGTGCTGCTGGTGTCAGGGAGGCCTCTGTATCTGCTACTGGAGTGGTCAGCTACCAGATGCTGAAGTGGGAACAGTGCATGTCCTGAAAATCTTCTCCTGGGAGGGACTGGTGTGGGTGAGGTGAGTGAGGGGTTCAGCACCAGTAGCTGGAGCATGACCACACGTCACAGCCTGTGTGCATGGCTCTGGATGCTGAGGGTGACAGTATCTTCCCCATAGTGGGTGTGCATGTCTCATTTCCTGGCAAACTTCAAGCTGGACTTGCCAATGAGTAGGAGACATCGGGTCAGCAGACAGACAGGGATCCATCCTGTCATCCATGGCAACCAGTGAGTGTAGAGTGCCTGTGGGATCTGTGAGTGAAATATGTTTGCAGCAAGCATCAACCTGAACCAGCCTGGAAACAGGTGCTCCTGAGGCAGGTAAGAAGGCTGGGATCTGGGCAAGGGTACTGGGTGAATGTTCATGTGCTTGGGCATCCAGGGAGTCTTGTGAGTGCCTGCACTAGTGACCTTTTGTCTCTGCGAGCCCAAGAGGAGGAGAGGACACGGCTGCCTGTGCTCTGTGCTGGAAGTGAAGGTAAGTCCTGCATGTAGGTGCTGTTGAAAACTGCGCCTCATCCATCTGTGGCACCACAAACAGGAAGGCGGCAGCAGCTGCGTCACTCTGCCTGGCAGGGACCCTGTGTCCCCAGGCAGCAGCCTGGGCTCCAGCAGCTGGGCAGGACAGGAGGGGTCCTGGAGCTGCAAGAAATGACAGACCCTCCTAATACCCTTTAACAATTTTTAGCCATAAAAGGACTTTTCCCTCCATGGTGGCTTATTTTATTTAAAACTTTTTCATGAGGAACCTTGTGGAATGTTTTCAGAAATCCAAATAACTTGAAAATCGGCTGTATTCCTTCATTTTAATGTCTGCTGACTCCTTGGGAAGTCTTCAGTAGTTCTCTGAGCCTTGACTTCTCCTTACAAAAGTTATACTTTCCAATAGATCACGTATTCCAAATCTGTCTGCATTATTGTAGTTTTCACTATTTGCAACATGTAGAGGCAAGGTCTGCAGTTTTATGAATTTTCATCGGAAGTATTTTCAAAAATTCAGAAAATGTTTATCACCTTCAAGTCAATATGTGCATAGGAGGCTTAAGGAAAACATCCCATTAACACTACATATTCTCTTCCTGCTCTTGGCCTTTAGAAGAAGGATGCTTTTTAGCATCCATACTTTTTGCAAAGTAATGCTCAAATGTTTTTGGCCTGCTTTATTGCTCTTTCACACTTAACATGCCAAATTTTGTGAGCCTTTATAATTTACTCACTTGAACACAACTGTTCCCTATTTTGCTAGGTTATAGGAATATTCCTCCTTGTTGGTAGCTACTGCCCTTTTCATTCTGTCTAGTCCTGGTGACTTCCTTCTGCCATTTCTCAGGCCCTTTGGAGAAACATGAATATGCAAAGATGATCTGCTGTGTCTCAAAGTGGTCTCCTTGTATAGTCTTCTATCTATCTGAATAGCTGTCTTGTAGTTTTTAGCACTATTCTAACCTTTTGGATTCTTTTTAGCAAGTTTTCTCTTATATTTTAGTGTATTTTTAGGTTATTCCTTGGTTCTGATAGTCAGAACCAAGTCAAAAGTTACTTCTCCTGGAGGATATGAACACTATATTATATAAACTGTATAGAATAGACACAATATAGACATTGTATATGTTCTGTAATATATATATTATATACGTAATATGTGATACCTATATATCTTATTTATTTATTTGTAGAACAGGCTATAGTAACTGTATTACCTATGTTTTTCATTGTCGAGATTCCAATATTCATTCTTGAAGGTAGGCTATGTATAGATCCATTCCTCTGCCCAAGGGGAGCAGAAGAACACTGAGCTGTAGAATAATACTGAAGCTTCCTCAAGATTGCTGCTTAAGCTCTGACTATCAAATCTGGTCATGCCCTGCTACCTTTAGGTTGCCATGCCTTATCAGAACGAGCCAGAAGACATTAATACACCTTCTTCATTCTCTTACAAAGCTGCCCTACACCGCTTTTCTCATGTTTGACTCAGTCTTTGACACGACAAGCTCTTTCTTCTGTAGGTGAGATTGTCTGAATTGTTTTCCTAGTTAACATCACTGAGATGAAATAAGGATTTCTTCTTCGACAGCAAAATATGTCAACCTTTTTCCACATCAGGTATTTACTTGAGGTCAATGTCCTGGGACACAGACAGGCATCTTGGGTAGCTAGGCTAGGTAAATGGCCTAGATTATAGGGGGACTAGGTTAAGAAAGAACTCTCCATTAAATTTGTAGACCACGAGCAGTGCACAGAATCATAAACCTCTGCCCAGGTAATACTCTGATGAAGTGGGATGACTGAAGGAAGCAAGTACTCATTCGAAAATATAATATTTACAATATAAATTCTAACAATTCAATACACGTGCGTGGGGGGGAATGACTCCCCCCAGTATTTCCACTACTAGCAGACAAAACTACGTATGTGAAATTCAGTAATTATTGGAGTGATTGGGTTGAACTGAGACCTTTGGGAGGATGGATAAGGTTGTACATATGCCTGACTTAGTTTTCTTGAAACTAGCCAAGGCAGCTAGCTGTACAAGACCTGATGATGCACGGACCATGTATGAGGCACGTACCCTCACTAATGCACAGAAGCATAGCAACAACTTCCACGATATATGGACATTAATTTACTCATAAATAAATGAGCCATGTGCTTTTGAGGTCTTAAGCCAGTTTTTGAAAGGGTACCTTTATTTGCAAGCCTTGGANCTTTTTAGCATCCATACTTTTTGCAAAGTAATGCTCAAATGTTTTTGGCCTGCTTTATTGCTCTTTCACACTTAACATGCCAAATTTTGTGAGCCTTTATAATTTACTCACTTGAACACAACTGTTCCCTATTTTGCTAGGTTATAGGAATATTCCTCCTTGTTGGTAGCTACTGCCCTTTTCATTCTGTCTAGTCCTGGTGACTTCCTTCTGCCATTTCTCAGGCCCTTTGGAGAAACATGAATATGCAAAGATGATCTGCTGTGTCTCAAAGTGGTCTCCTTGTATAGTCTTCTATCTATCTGAATAGCTGTCTTGTAGTTTTTAGCACTATTCTAACCTTTTGGATTCTTTTTAGCAAGTTTTCTCTTATATTTTAGTGTATTTTTAGGTTATTCCTTGGTTCTGATAGTCAGAACCAAGTCAAAAGTTACTTCTCCTGGAGGATATGAACACTATATTATATAAACTGTATAGAATAGACACAATATAGACACTGTATATGTTCTGTAATATATATATTATATACGTAATATGTGATACCTATATATCTTATTTATTTATTTGTAGAACAGGCTATAGTAACTGTATTACCTATGTTTTTCATTGTCGAGATTCCAATATTCATTCTTGAAGGTAGGCTATGTATAGATCCATTCCTCTGCCCAAGGGGAGCAGAAGAACACTGAGCTGTAGAATAATACTGAAGCTTCCTCAAGATTGCTGCTTAAGCTCTGACTATCAAATCTGGTCATGCCCTGCTACCTTTAGGTTGCCATGCCTTATCAGAACGAGCCAGAAGACATTAATACACCTTCTTCATTCTCTTACAAAGCTGCCCTACACCGCTTTTCTCATGTTTGACTCAGTCTTTGACACGACAAGCTCTTTCTTCTGTAGGTGAGATTGTCTGAATTGTTTTCCTAGTTAACATCACTGAGATGAAATAAGGATTTCTTCTTCGACAGCAAAATATGTCAACCTTTTTCCACATCAGGTATTTACTTGAGGTCAATGTCCTGGGACACAGACAGGCATCTTGGGTAGCTAGGCTAGGTAAATGGCCTAGATTATAGGGGGACTAGGTTAAGAAAGAACTCTCCATTAAATTTGTAGACCACGAGCAGTGCACAGAATCATAAACCTCTGCCCAGGTAATACTCTGATGAAGTGGGATGACTGAAGGAAGCAAGTACTCATTCGAAAATATAATATTTACAATATAAATTCTAACAATTCAATACACGTGCGTGGGGGGGAATGACTCCCCCCAGTATTTCCACTACTAGCAGACAAAACTACGTATGTGAAATTCAGTAATTATTGGAGTGATTGGGTTGAACTGAGACCTTTGGGAGGATGGATAAGGTTGTACATATGCCTGACTTAGTTTTCTTGAAACTAGCCAAGGCAGCTAGCTGTACAAGACCTGATGATGCACGGACCATGTATGAGGCACGTACCCTCACTAATGCACAGAAGCATAGCAACAACTTCCACGATATATGGACATTAATTTACTCATAAATAAATGAGCCATGTGCTTTTGAGGTCTTAAGCCAGTTTTTGAAAGGGTACCTTTATTTGCAAGCCTTGGATAATAACTTTTCCTCTAAAGCTCGTGTCTGAAAATGTAAGTAATGGCCAACAGGTGCACTTCTGTCATTTCAAAATATTTTCTCTTACAAAATATTCCGTGTGTTGGACTTAGTGACAACAGACTAATAACATCGTGATATCTGTGTATAGTGGCCTTTTGCTGTAGTGATGATTTGTGCTGTCACGACTGTAAAAGAATCTCAGCAATCAGACTAATTGCTCGTAAGTGGCCGTTGCCCTATTCAAATAAAACGCAGGGAGAAGGAAGTCAACTGAAGGAAAGTTTATGACCAGAAATCTGTATTTCTCAGTACTGAGGATGTTTTTGGACTGAATCATGAAAATGCCCCAACCCAGAACTGCCACACTTCCCCACGTCGGGAGACAGACGCACGGCTGTCGGTGAGCACATAAGAGCGCCTCGCCCTCCTCCAGCCCCGGGAGCCCGTGCCGGCTGCTGGGCACGAGACCGCTGCCCCCGGGCGGCCCGGCCGGCCTCAGCACGGGCGGCACGGACAGCTCCGCCAAGGGAGGTGCTTCCCGGCGGGGCCCGGGCGGGCGGCGAGCGGCTGCAGGGTCGGCCGTCCGCTTCCCACCAGCGGCAACACCGCCGGGCTCTGCGCAGGGCACGGGCACAGACGGGCAGCGCACCCGGCTGCAGGCAGCGGCGGTTGGTGCGGGAGGATGGAAACCGCCCTGCCAGGTACGGCCCCACTGGGTCTGGCCCCGCTCTCACCGGATGCCGAAGTTGCCGCCGGGCCCATGCGAAGTTGGCGACGCGCGGCCCGTCCCCGCGCGCCTCGCCGGCCCTCGGCGCGGCCGCTCCGCCCGCACCCCCCTCCTCGCGACCCGGGCA
>VZRV01010994.1:412240-498298 GCA_013398115.1 Falcunculus frontatus | reverse complement strand
CAAGCGCGGGTGTTGGGGCGGGGGCCGCCGGCGCCTGTACTGCCCTCCGGCCTGTTTACAGCGCGGATCCACCCGGCGGGCGGCGGCCAGAGGCAGACGGAGTTTGTTTCCCTTGGCGAATGTGGGGGCGCGGTGGGCGCAGGGTCCCCCGTGTCGGAGGTAGACCCCGGGACGCCGGAGCGCTTCGCCCGGCCTGGAGCAAGCAGGATGATGGGTTGAGGGAAAGAGCCGGTGGGCGCAGAGATGGGGGCGGGCAGACCTGGAGCTTCCGCCGCCGCCCCCGCCGCGGGAGCAGGTGCGTTGTAGCCGCTTTGTTCGCGTTCTGGGGCAGAGAGGGGCCGGGCGGCAGGTGCGCGGGCCGAGCCGAGCCGAGCCGAGCCGAGCCGAGCCGACTGTGGGATGCCTGAAGCGTTGTGCGGGGCCGGGGGCCGTGGGGTGCCAGGAGCGGTGTGCGGGGGCGGAGCCCGCTGAGATGTGGTACCTGTGGGCTGCTGGTGTTTGGGGCGCGTGCAGCGGGAGCTCCCCGCTGGTCCTGCCAGCCGGCGCCGCGGGAAGGTCACCGGGGGCAGAACTTCGTCTGGGTGTTTAGGCTCTGCTTTAATTGCTCCTTGGAAGGCGACGTATTTGCGATGGGGGACACGGGGTTTGCAAAGCTGCTTAGCCTGTTTGAAGGTGTCGCTACAAAGCCGATTTCCTCTTCCAGTGTGCGCGAGATTTCCATGGCAAAACAAACGTGCGGAATGAGCAAACCCCCTTAGAACAAGTCTGCTGCTCCGGGAGCCCTGAAGGCCTCCAGCAATGAGCCGAGTTACACAAAAGGGTAAACGTGGCTTGGTAAAGCAGCCTTTGCCTCGGTGCCACAGGCATGCTGTGTGACATGTTTACACCTTGGAAAAATTTGGTTTTTAATTTACTGCCGTGGTCTGAACCTTGATCTGACTAAAGGAAAGATGGCTTGGCTTCCTTCGAAAAAGGGAAATGAAAAAAAAAAGCCCTTAAGGAGGGAAGACAAGCCACAGAGCAAAGATGAAATCAAAATTGGTGAGTCTGAAATCATTTAACTTCTGAGAGAACCTTTTTCTACTCCTATGGAATTCAAATGGTTTTGCAGGTTACTGCAAATAGAGTGTAGGCCTAGGATCACAGATATTCAGCACTGATGGTAGAAAGGGTAGAAGTATTATTCTGAAAGAAAAGCAGGAACACAGTATTCAGGAAGGGAAAAATAGCTTTTGAATAGAGTTCAGTAAGTGCTATGTATGCTTCTTCATTTGCCATTTGTAAGAAAGAACACTCTGGTGAAGTCATGACAGGGGATATTACTGTCATAATACAGTAATTTTTTTAACTTCATTTTGAAAGCATGTTACACGGGAAAGAAAGGGTGAATCTTTTTATTCAGCTTTAGGGAGGAAGTCAACATTCCGAAGAATTGTAGCATTTTTGCTATTTGAGCTGTTCCATCAGTGCGTTTACTTCCTTTTAGCTCATTTACATGTATGTATATTGGTAGTGGTAATGTTTATTGGGTTACTACATTTGCAAAAATCTTGAGCAATTACTCTATTCTTGTGCTGGGAAGCAAGGTTCTTTCCCTTGTTAGATTCCATCGTGTTAAAGACTTATAAAATGGAAAGTGCAGCATTTTCAACTTGAGCATAGATATTATGGTTTTCCTTTTAAATTAAGTTGCTGTAATAGTTATTCTTTTGACTTTGTTGTCTTTGCCAGCAACTGCTTATTTATTAGCTGGCAGGTATATTTTTCAAGAGATATAGATGTCCTAAACTTCTCTCCTTGGAATCTCGAGGATTCCTCACAGCATTTATAAATGACAAAGGCAAATTCTTCTCAAAGTTTTTTAACTTGTGGCATCAGTCTGATTCTTTAAAAGAGATTAGTGAAGTGCATGTTTTACGAGTGGGGTCTTTATTTTTTAAGTGAAGTAGTACTTTTCTTTCCTGTGACTGCAATATTAAATGCTGTCATGTGACTGTTGAATCAAATGTTGAAATTATTTTTTACTTCATTGTAGAATCAGTGATTGTCCCATAAACAATTTCCTGTAGCAGTGAACTGCAGTTCAGTTTTACCTTACAAATGAACATGAAGGCCAAAGGGATGATGATATCTTTAAAAAAAACTTTCAGCACTATTTTAAGAAATATTGAGAAGGTTATGAAGTGCCTAATTTTATTACTCCCAACTCAGATTCATCTATCTTTTTTATATCTGCATGTTTAGATCTTCTCTAGGAGGAACTACTTGCCTATGATTTTTTTTGCCAGTAATGGATGCAACCAAAATTTGAGTCTATAATTGTGATTTCCTAGTTACTGCTGTGAACTGATCATGTTAGGTTTCTCCTAAGAAGAATTCTATTAGTTTATGTTCCCGAGTGGTGGAAGTTCTTTTTCACTTGGGAGAGCTTTTGAGGAACTGTGAAACTTACTATCAAGGTGTCATTCTTGTCACTTGGCCTGCATTTGCCATTCTTAATTTCCTCCAATTACACATACGTACCATGCAGGAAGGACATCCTCAATCTGAAGAAAATGGGCTATTTAGCCACAGCAGTGTCATATGACCTGGAAGCTATTGGCTGTGACACTACTGCAGATATAGCTTCCTTAGCTCCTGCTGGTAAATCCTTGTGCATGTGGTATGTAATTCATTTTGCCTTCCGAGGTTCAAATTTCATACCAGTGGGGTAGGTTCATATCAAAAATGAAACTCAATCTAACACTTTATTAGTATTTTAATATACTCAGAAGTATGGGAAGTAGGTGAAATGCAGATTCAGGTGGCTTAAACCTTTCTTTGACATAAATTTGGTCCACTTCATCTAGGCTTTGCAGTGCATGTTTTAGGCGGGATAAATCATTTACTCTTTGAGCAGATCTGCCGAACCTAGTTACAGAGCTTCAGCCATACCTGATTTTGCCAACATCCTAGTTTTACATAAAATGATTTGCTGTGGAATAAATTTGGGAGGCTGGTCAGAAAAACAGAGAAATAGCTTTAAAAGCAACACTTTGCAATATGTCCTCTGTTGTTTTTTACTGCAGACGGGTCTTTTTGAGTGAAAACTTTCTCTCTTAGCATGCTGCTTCATTTTTTGTCTAGTTTGGTGGTAATGTCCTCCACCACATCCTTGTCCCAAGAGTTACAGTCAGTGGTTCCGTATCGCAGTGGGAACCAGTAATGAGTGGTGTTTGTACTGAAACCAGTGCTATTTAGTATGTAAATCAGCAAAATAAACGAGAGTGAGTGCACTCTCAGCACAGTTGCAGATGACACTGAGGTGAGCGGTTCAGCTGATACACTAAAAGGAAGGGATGCCATTCAGGGGGGCCATGACAGGCTTGAGGAGCTGCAAGCTGCTTCAAGTCAAGCAAGGCCGAGTGCAAGGTCCTACACCTGGGTCAGGTGGTTCCCCTTATGAGCACAAGCTGGGGGATGAACGGTTTGAGAGCAATGCTGCAGAAGAAGGACTTGGGGTACTGGTGGATGAAAAATTAGCTATGACCTGGCAATGTGCACTTACAACCCAGAAAGCCAGTTGTGTCCTGGGCTGCATCAAAAGAAGTGGGGCACCAGGGTGAGTGAGGTAATTCTGCCCCTCTACTCCACTGTGGTGAGACTGCACCTGAAGGTTTCTGAGGAGACCCCTCCAGCATTCCGAACACAAGCAAGATGGTGATCTGTTGGAGCATGTCCGTAGGAGGGCCATGAAGATGATTAGCAGGCTGGAGCACCTCTCCTATGAGGAAAGGCTAAAAGAATTGACATTGTTCAGCTTTTTGATATATATAAAGGGGGTTTGTAAGAAAGATGGAAAGACTTTTTTTTAACCCCTCTTTTTTAAAATTTTCTTTTTGTTTCCCCCAAGGTTTCTATTGACAGGACAAGGGGCAATGGTTTTTAACTGAAAGAGGATTTGGGTTGGACATAAGGAAGAAATTTTTTATCACGAGGGTCATTAGATGCTGAAACAGGTTGCCCAGAGGAGCTGTGGCTGCGCCATCCCTGGAAGTGTCCAAGGCCATGTTGAACAGGACTCTGAGTAACCTGGTCTAGTGGAAGATGTGCATGCCCATGGCATAGGATTGGAATGAGATGAGCTTTAAGGTCCCTTCCAAGCCAAATCATTTTGTGGTTCTATGAAAATATGAAAAGTACTGCATACCAGGGATGGCTTGGTCAGTAAGTGAATAGGCAATAAAACCGGTAGGATTTAGGTAATACAGTTTTTGCTCACCTAGTGGTCTAGTACTTCTTTATAGTTCTTGAGCCAAATTAATTACTGCATTTTCCAGTCCAGTTAAGATTCTAGAGTATCTGAAAGCATCCAGGTTATACATTTGTTATCCTTTAGCACTTGAGTGTTGTACATCTTGTATCTTATTGACTTAAGCTGAGCCGTTCTTGGTAGTAAGATATTGCTCAGCCATGAACAAGGACGATACAATCAGAACATCTGTAAGTAAGGAGATTAATGGAATTGTTATGCATAGTTAAACGCTATTGAGTGGGTTATGTGTAACTGTCACTGAACATTATCTAGAAAGAGTTTAATAAGCTAGGCTTCTTGTTGACTAATTAAACTTTGTTATCTCTTTTGACAAGCAGGATACTAATACACAGTTGAGGGGAAATTCCCTCTACTACCACCCCAAGCTTGTATAGTATATTATCATCCAATCTTGCATCTCTGCTTCTCAAAGTCTCTCCTGTCCTACCAAGCCTGTATGTCTCTACGCTGTATCCTTATATTAGAGTCATAAATATCTCATTCTGAACAGGCTAATTAGTTGTTACTGTTACATAATAAGCAAAACTAAAATAAATTGGCCATGATCATCTGGTCAGAAGAAAAAATACTATTACAGTTAAAAACACAGAAATGTGGAGGTAATTTAGTAAATTCAGTTACTGATCTTCACTTGGATATGAGAAAATCTGTTTGCTCTGCATTCACTCCTGAAATGTAAAAGCACGTCACATTCGTAGTTGCTTAACTGTGTTTATTTGTGTTTCCTGTTGCTAGTATCTGGCTCAGAGGCGGTCAGATTTACAAAATCTGCTAATGTGATTCCCTAGCATCTGGGTATTATGTCAGGGAGGCAGTGTGTCATTAATGTGTATTAGTCTAATAAAATAATACAGAAGCGTCTAGCAGGATAGTGTAAATTATGTTAACTTAGGACTATTAAAGCACATAAACATAGAAGCTTTCCTGTAAGGTTAGGAACAAGGTGTATTTTATGGAATACTACTCTGATTTGTTTAATACAGTGAAGATAAATACCCAAATTTGTTAACAATCTAACTTTGTTACAGTGAAGGCTAAGGAAAATGAGATGGCTGTGCACTGTACAACATATGTGTGAACCTGGACAGTTAGATTTCCATATGTGGTCTTTTCCGTCTGAACTTGTACTGATTCATTTGGGACTTTGAAGAAGGTGTTTCAGTAAGAGGTTGAGGAAACAGTGAAGAAGTACCCAAGAAATCCTGGAAGAAGACAAACAGAATAACTTTTCAAAGTTCTTTCCAACTTTATTTTCTGTGAGCACTTGCTTGGGAAATGGTGTGATACACAGGACTCAAAGTCCATGAAGGTGTTGTGGGAAAGTGGTCTAATAAGTAACCACAGGGGAAAAAAAAAGTTTTTAATAAACCTGTGTTTTATTTTTGCTGGGATGACAGGAAATGCCTGGCAGCCGTTAGAGGTAGATGGATATCTTAGAGACCTAAGTATTCTTAGGCAACATATCTCAGCAGTGACTGAGTATGATTTTGGACAAAAGACCCGTACAACTTAAACTTTATGTGAATGTTTCTGCTTTTTTTTTTTTTTTCTTTTCATATTGTTCAGTCTAAATTTCTTGGTACCAAGCTTTTATGATACTGGAATTCCAGTCTCTGGAATTCACTTCTCTCCAGGTATAGATATAAATAGCTTTATACCTGTCATTCTGAATAACAGAACTGCAATCTATATCAAACATCAAGAGTGGGGGTTTTTTTCTTATCACATTAATCTGCTGTGGTGCTTCACAGCAGCTAGGCTGCTATAAGCACCCAGAAATAAAAGTAGCCAGGAGGGAATCTCTCTCACTTGTGGGATAATCCCGCAGAGCCTACTGCTGACGTAGAAATTCAGTGCTGTCCACATGCCCGTGCAAATTATGGGGATCTTTTCACAGGCAGAGATGGGATACATCTGACTGTTCATTCTAACTAAGGGATATTTGCATTTTTCCAGCCTCATTCTATATAAATGAAATCATCCTTTCCCTCCTAGACTGTGCTGAAGAGAGCTGCAGCAAGCGACTGTACTCCTTGAAGGTACTCTGTTGAGCAGTCACTTTGAAGTCAAAGGTCTTCTGTTTTACTAAAACCTGGAATGGTGCCTTTGATTGACCTCTGACGTGTGCCAAGACAAGGAAGTTTTGCCTAAAGCTATCCTTTCCCTAAAGAGAACCACTGATTAAGGTTCCCAAAAGATGTTTGGTGGGTTACTTCTTCATCAGAAAGTCCCATGCTTGTACTTTTTTTAACCAGTATCTTTTAAAAGATATGATTTAGTGTGTACGTCTGATATGATAAGGGTGGGAACCCATTTGTACCTTAGGAGTATACTTCACCAGAAAGAGGAGCTCTAACGCGAGTGGGCTGGGATACCACATAATTATCTCTTTTGCATAGCTGATTGTATATAGAAGAAAGTGAGTATCTATTGCATGCAGATCATCTAGACTTGTACAAGCTGATGTGCTATGAAATTTAGTAGCTGAATTAGTGTCCTTTATAATCCGTGTACTTTGAAATAAATGAACATGTGGAATAATACCTCCAGTATTTAATATATAAGATTATTTGTAGTGGATATTACATTAAAATTAACTGGTTTTTTCATCATTGATATTTTTCTACAAGAATTATAATTTATTGGATATAATCAGGTTGCTAAAAACTAGCTAAGTGTAGCAAAATACAGTAGTTATTTTTAGACCCCCCCCCTGCCCCCGGCAGAATGATAAATAATTCCTTTGCTGTTGCTTTACTATGTCTGACAAAAGGCAATAAGCTGTATCTGTGAATACGCCTTTTTGTTGGTTTCAGTACAATGCAGTATCTGTGCTAGCATCTAGGCAACTGCTATAAACGGGGAAATGATGTGCCCTGTGACCAATATTCTTGAACTCTTGTAATATTTGCCCCCATAAGTAATTTAAAGGTTTGGGTAGGATTTGTGAGATAATAAAGTGCTTTCATACCTATATATATGTGTGTGTGTGTGTGTGTGTGTGTGTGTGTGTGTGTATTTAAGTAAATATGTATATAGTATGTACACATATATTTCCTTGTTAGCATTTTTCTGGTATCTGTGCAGGTCCCTGCTACACCTAGAGAAAATACTGCTAACAGAATTGTTATAACTAGGAATACATAATTTCATTTGGAAAGCAAGTAACATAATGTTACATTATACTGCATTTCTAGTTATGCAGTTCATGCAGAGCAGATCCGTGGTAATTTATGCTGATGGGCTCTTCACAAATGACCAAGTGTTGTGGCAAGAGCTATGTAACACCAGTCCACAAGCTTGAGGTTAGCCACCATTTTGGTCTCTAGTCTGAGGGAAAACAACTATCTTGGCAGCTGTCTGGAAGCTTATTTTGGAATTGTAGAGAAGATAATAAAGAGAGCTCAGCTACTGGAAACTTGGCTTTTTCTTCTAATCCTTTTATAATGAAAGGTTTTCCTTTCAACTGAGGGAATCAAAAATCTGTAGGTAGTGAATGAGTGGTTTGGGATACTGACAAGCAGAATAGAAAGAGAAATCAGTGAAAGTTTCTTAACAAAGTGGAAGTTACCCCAAATCAAGTGCATCTGTAACTGGGGATGGTAAACAAATAAACAAACAAGCCCACTAGAATTCTGAGCCAATGACAGTCAATGAAGTTGTATAGTACACCTGGGAATGTGGCTCTGCAAGCAGGAAAAAATAAACCCCCCAATTGCCAAGAGCTTTTTTCCAAGACTCTTCCCTGTTATGTACGCTGTAACCACTGCCAGAAGAAGATATATGAGAAAACCTACAAATGTTGTTTATTTATGCTCTGTCTCGCTCAAAAGTATAAGAAAAATATAGTAAGAAAGGATGGCACAGTAAAGGAACAATCTGGGGAAGTGTTTCTTTTCCCCACAGAGTGACTTCTGGGGGATGTGGATGGTCAATTAATGTATTTTTTGTCACCTGTTTTTTGACTTGTTTTAAGCTGTTGGGTCAGTTCAGTTAGTGGGATCAGTTAATGATAATATTACACTCAACGTGGGAATGAAAGTTCATTAGATTTGACTAGTCCTAATGGGCTTGCGCTAAACTATGTTGTCTCTAAACCATTTTCTATCATACTTTAAGGCAAAGTATCATAGTTTTGTGTCTGTACCAAAGATTTATAATTATCTTTAAAAAGCATCCTGCAGTGAATTTGCTTTAAAGTATTGAATTTGCCTGTATTGATTTTGCCTTTAAAATATTAAGTCATAGTTGCCCAACTAAACAGGGGCACCTGAATGACAGTGGTCCTTAATACAGACTGCAATGTATTTGGAAAGATTCTCTTGTTTACGGGTAAAATTCTGCTTGTAGCCTGCATAATAAATGAAACTGAGAGACGAAGTGGATTCTGTTCTCACTGTGTGAGCCCAAGAGCCTTTCTGGAGCTCTTGTGGAAGGGTAGGACTGTAGTCTGTACAGCTGTGCTTTTCTGAACCTTTCAAACATGCTTGCGCTGTCTTGGCCTGTCTGCTTATCCTCTCACGCAGACCTGATGAGCACTTGCAAACCCTTGGGATAGCTGGACACTATCTTAAAACATGTTTTCCTGATATTAGGGCATTTTAACTTTGATATCAGTCATGATTAATGTAATAAAGGGCAAAGCCATATGTGTCTGCTTTCCCTTGCTTTGTAACTGTAGGATACGGTCTTGTACATGATTTCCGCTTACAGCTGGGATTGGTTTGCTCTTCACCTTTTCTTTTTCAAGGATGATGGAAAGCTAAATATTTGATTAGAAGATTAAATTGTGTACTTTTATTTTTGTGCGCCACGTTTACATATTACGTTGTCTTTCTCTGCTCCTTTGGCTGCACTACAAAAGCTGTGATAAGTTACATCGTGGTTACTCACAGCTTCCTCCTGCCCATTTGACGCAATCCCTCAACCAAATGCTGCTAATGTTACTAATGTAGATGCTTCTGAATAATTGTGAGGTTGCATCCCTGCAAGGATCAAGGAAGTCTATGCAAATTATTAGTACAGATGTCAAGTTCTTGTACTATAGCAGTTGTCACTACAGGCATCTATTTTGCCATCATCTGTGCATCTGGCATCCTGAGTATCTGCCTTGTCTTTCATTGTTGTCGGTCTCCGTTCTATCAATCTGTCTTTTTGTTACAAAATACAGTTTTAGTTTATTGCATGCTCCTTCATTGTTGTCCTCTGTTTTAGAGGAATTTTATGATTTTTCTGCCCCATTCTCACTCTATTGGTTTCAATTCTACAGATCTGACCTATGTCTAAATAAATATGAGCAAAAGGCAAGGAATTTGAAGCTTTTTTCTGTGTTACATTTGCAGCGTATTTTGCCATCAGAACTTTTTTTTTAAAGCTAATTGCAGATTGCCAAAATATAATCGTATTTAGAACACAAGATTTCTCTCAGGAGGAGTTTGTATTTGACTTCCAGCTGTGAATCCTCTGTAATGCACGATAGACCCCTGTAGGAAACCCGCCATTTTCTTTGGCAAAACCTCGGTAGTGATAAACATTGATCAAGAAGTTGTTGGAGGGGATTTTGTTCATTTGTTTTGCAGCTTTCATAGAACTAGGTAGAAAGCACTTTGCAGCAGATTTTCTATACAGCTGAAACTTGTTTGCAAATCTTTTCCAAATCTCTGATGAGTTAACCTGCTGAATCTGTAATAAAATAAACATTTTGACCGTGAGAAAATCTTCCTCTGGAAGTACTGAGTAAGAAGAATGTTGCCATGTACCATCACATTAGAAAAAGATGAGGAAATGTTTATTTGGTAAAGGAAACCTCTTGTTTGTTAGGTTTTAATGAATTGTGTGTTGCTCAAGGTGGGAAACTTGCAGAATGTGAGAGAAGTTGTTCAGGCTTCGGGACCATTTCCCAATAGCACTCAAATCAATTGTAAATGTAATTGTATTGATACTGTGACAAAATGTCAGAGTATCCCAGAAACAGTAGGTCTTAATACCTAATGATCAAGCTCTGGTTGGCTTGATGTATTTATTCCTGGTGATGCACTATGCCAAACAATTGAAACACTTCTGCTCTGGGAATACCAGTAGGATGGAATGTGCACTGTGGGACAGATTTTTGCTTGAATTCTCTAGTGGGTGGGAAATATTTAAGGAGTGGGGGGCCAATCCACTGCCATCTTTTTTTTCTCCTTAAGTCTGAATGATGGCTTTTATGTGTTCTGTGAAGACGTATAGTTGCTTCAGTGTTCCAGCACAAGCTGCACAACAAAGTAGGGCTTAGCAGGGTAGGTATCCAAATCACAATGAGGGAAAGGGGGACCATGTCTTGGCATAAAATGATCAGCAAACACATAGTTAGAAGTGTTTTGCAAGACTACAGAGTCACTGGCAAACTGATGTAATTTTCCTATTTTGAGATTTTTGAGGACAGTAATCCAGAACTCAAGCAGTTTTTTACTTTTTTTTCCTAGTCTGTAGTAAAGCAGGAAGAGAGACTGAGAATAATTATTGATATGTCCAAAAAAGCCTGGGATTGAAAAGCATTGGCTTCCATCCTTAGAATAGAACAGTAATTTGGAACAGCCTTCTGGCATGTGACATTGGAAAGTCAGTCTTCTGTGTCCTAGTACTTCCAACTTGTCCCATTTAATCTATATTAATCCTTTTAGTTTTTATAGAAGCTTTGATTAGGTTTAGTGATTGAGATCTCTCACAAAAGGTACTCTAAGAAGAAAACCATTTGTTACCCTTCATTTTGTCTACTAATAATAGGAAAATACATGGTTGTGTTTCAGGTAATTTTCTTCAGTCAAGTTCCTTGTTGCATTTCCTAAAGCATTCAGAATATATATGTACTATCACTTCATTCTGCATTTTACCAGTACATGCTCATTATCTTTATGGTTTTGTCTTTCTTGTAAGCATTCAGGAATAATTTCATTAGTGTATTATCCAGAAATCAAAATCAAGTAATAACATATTGTAACTATCAAATTCTCATTTATGCACAGTTTACTACAGTTATAATTTGACTTGTAGGGATTCAGTGGATGGGAGCTTACTGTTAGTTAAAAAATGTTTAGGTGCATTAAAAGAAATTATTGCTGATGGTTAAGATTCAAGAAACAATTCTTTGTAAATCTTAATATGAATTGTATCTTGAAAACATGCTAGGATTTGGACTTCTTTCAGCTCACACGCTTCTTAATTACAAAATTGCTGTGCTTTGGATTCAAAATTTTGATTCAGAATTTGATTTTTTGAACAGTTTATTCCATTTCGCAGCTGTCAGGTTAACTGAAGTCCAATTTTAACCTGATGCCTTTAGGTTGCCTACTAAATAAAACTCGTGGTGGACTTGTCTTTAGTGAAGGACATATGGATAATCTGCTGCTGTTCTTGGATACCTGATCAGTTTTACAAACTTTGCTACAATTATGCTACAGTTTGTTCTTCAATTTACCCTTCTCCATCATCTTGTTCCTGTTTCCCTTGCTTACCTGATTGTTTTTATTTCCACTTGCTTTCCACTCTATTTTTTTTTCATTCCTTCCTTTTTTCCCCTCCAGAAGACTTTTTGTTCCACATAATCATTAATCAAGCCCCCTTAATTGCAGTTTAGATGGACATCTGGTATTGTGTCTTTTAAGCTGAAAAACAGATATTGCTATTGCTGCATTGACGGAGAAAGAAGCCTGGGAAGCCAAAAACATTAGCATTCTAAAACATTTGCTCGGTCCTATTTCAAAACCCAACCAAACAAAAAACCCCACAATCCTGCCATCCTGGGGGCAGCACTCATAAAAAAAGGAAACACTGCTATTGCGCAGACCACGTATTTTCTTAGCAATAACATAAGTCTCGTTGAGGTGATTGAAGAATCTGAATAGGCAAACACTCAGAAGAGCTCTACTGCTGTAAAAATCTCAACAGAGTGGTTCCTGTATGAGGGTGTTCTGGCTAAGAGGCCAAGGAAAGTCCTGAATAAAAGCTTTTTATTCTTTAGGGGGTTTTTAAAATTTTTTTAAAATTTTTCTTCTGAGAGCTGTTTAACATAAAATCAGTACTCTGAGATTGGAAACCAAGTCTCTCCCACCAGGCGAGTGTCTCTCAACCAGTCCTGTTTTCCTCTTGGCTTACTGACAGTGACCTAACTGTCTGTGTGGTCTGATTGTAACAGGATCTCTCAAGTCTACTTATTTACATTTTTTTTACGCCCCTAGTTCAGTTTATAGATCTGTCTCTTCACCTTAGGTGAGCCCAAACTGGGTTACTGTAGTAGAGAAAACCTTCCAGAAAATAGTAAAAGGGCAGTCAAGAAACTTCTGTTACTTATCTTTGGCATCAGTTTCTCTAGCATAAGGTCTGCTGCTTAAAACATGAGAGAAATTCAAGATTTCTTGCTATTTTTAGTGCACATGTTTGCAGCTTTTCTTGGAATTTCTGTAGTAATTGCCACACAAATTTAGGTTGCTCTTTAAGAACTCCATCTGTCATATAAAAACAAATGAGAAGATACAATTTAGAAGCAGTAGAGAAAGATGAAGATTCTGAACTGTTACTTCAGACTAGTTCAAGTCTCATTTGACTTACAGGAAAGACTTAATGTGGGCCCTTTCCTGTGGAACCCACAGAGATACCTGTCTTTTTAACTGAGCAAGGTAAAAAAGATTTGCAAGATTTAGAAACTCAGCTTTCAAATTCATAATGCTGAATTACACCCAGGAAAGGAATGTATATCGAAATGAGTATTTTTCTTCTTATAGCATTAACAGCCCTTTTTTTGACAATTCCTTTTATTAATCTCTCTGTCAACACAGGGTTGTTCTACAAAACATCTCTCTCTTTTCAAATTAGTTTCTGGTTACCTTACATAATTTACAATATTGTTGGAATGTTGATTTCACTCTTCACAGTTATTTTCTATGATAGGCTTCCAAACAGATTGACTCTTGACTGGCGAAATGTTTTAGGGGACATGAAGAGCTGCTCTTGTTTTTGATGGTGCAGTGTAAATGACACCAATTCAGAGGAGACTACACAAATGCTACTGCTCACTGAGATATTTAATTAGTGCTATGCATTCTCAGGTATAGAAAGCAGATTTAGTATGCAGTAGTCCCTTTATTTGACTGGTCTTTACGTACCTTCTTAGGTAGCCTTTTGATTTTGGACCAGCTCTCCACACAAAAGATGGATACAACATTTTTATCTCTAAGGGTGAACAGAATGGAAACCTGTCATTCAGGAGCAGTCCTGTTTCATATATGGCAGCAGAATGGCAATAAAAGTGTGGTTAGGAAGAGAAGGGAGAAAAATTTGGGATTCAGGAGGGAGAATTATTTAAGAATATGAACTAGGAGATGAGGGTTGAAGGACATTGACAGTACAGAAGGAAACAGATTACAGGACCTGGAACATTGGAAGTCACTGATAATGGAAATAGCACTTATCCTTGAATCCTTGAACATATTCTGCTTATTTTTTAGCTAGAAGAATTCCATTACGATCTCCCTATTACTAAGGGATTGCTCTCTTAGCAGAACAGTCACTTCTGCTCAACTGGAAAGGAAGTATGTAGTCTGCTAGCTAAATATAGGTGACAAAAAGTGTTATTATGCAGTAACACTTGGACACATGTCACCCTGGAGTGTTAAAATCTTGCATTTCAGAGTCACAGTGAAGAAAATCCTTCCAATTAAAATTTAAGATCTATATATGTGTATGCTCACAGACACACGGAAACAAACAGTAGGTAAGATACAATTGCTGCAAAACTGCTAGTTAATAGTTTGGGGTGTTTTAGCTTCTCCAGAGATTTTGAATATTTAGTGAGTGCTGATAATAAATTCATGTATTTAGCATTTATACATAATATGGTACAGATATAATGTCTTTCTCCTCACTTTCCTTTCTTTAGAGATAAGTGGATTAACAGAATGTAAGGAAAAAGTAGGGTATAAGGATGCACTGTGAAATCTTCCCTCTACACACTGACACTTCAGTTTTGCAATACCTTTAATTTGCATCAACCCGAGGTTCATCAGAATGAACACTATTGTATGGTGGCGCACTGTAGAAGGCAAATTCAGACTGCACGCCATAACATTTCTGTTGATGTGCAATTCCCTCATGGTCTCAGGAGATGAGATTAGGTGTCCTGTGGTAATGCGTTCTGTAGGCTCAGTCATAGTTTAAGCACGGTATCTAAAGGCCCTACAAAGAGTGCTGTGACCTGCACTGGCTCCAAGTACACGTGTCCTGAGGGCATTTGCTCAGAATGCCATTGGGAAAGGCAGAGTAGAATTCTTCATGGCACCAATAGCAGAGTTACTAGCCACAGAAACCTTACTGCTATAAATTCTGTGTAGCAAAGCACGTTAGCAGCTCCTTCACAGCTGGATGTTAGGCTTCTGTGCTTTCAGTCCGCCTCTTTGATGTCTGTGTACTAGCAACTGGCTTCACATATCGCAGAGAAAAGTGTAAGTAATTTGGATGTTGTTAATGTGCGCCACTTTAAAAAATGCATTTTTAGTGGAAATATGTAACAACAATAACAGCAATAATAAGAATATATTAGTTGTTTATTAGTAGCATAATATTTCTTGACTATACTTTTCAGTGCCAGATAACCCTAAGAAAAAAGCACTGGAGTTGATTCAGCCATAAAACTGTAATGCTAAAGGCTCAGTTTTCAAAATTTACTTTGCTTCCAGCTCCTAGGATTTCACAGTTTTCAGAGGATACTACAACCTTGTCGCATACAAGAGCAGAAACTCGTTTCCAGTTATAATTTACCTTATTATTAATATTTACCCAATATAAGACATCAATTTCCAGGAATAAATTGGAGATTAGACCAGAGACTAACTTTTAGGCATCTTGGCCTAATATTAAGCATTTTTAGCTGAGGAAATAGTACCAGAACTTCCAGTCAGCAAGTTCCTATATACATTATGATTTTATTGCTTACTCTTACTCTCAAAATGTTAAGGTGCATCTGCAGTGCATAAAGCTGAGTCTAGGACTGTAAAATGCTAGGTTTTTTGTGACTTTTTGTAAGGCGGTGAGACTTGTTCTACTTCTGGGACTGGGAAGGAACTCTCTGATCTTTCATCGGAGTAAACCAAATTCTTATTCATATGGCTTCCATCTTCTCACATTTTCCACAGCTCTCTAAAAGCTTTCTCGGTGCTGCTAAGATTAATACATATTCTGAGAATCTCCCCAAATCATATTTTGCCTCCTGTTTTGGTCTGGTTTTGATTTAACTTTGAGATGTTTCTTCTACACAAGTTACTTGTCAGTCTGTTAAATCTTCATGTGTTAAACATTCACATTAAATGTTCACATGTACAGTGGGCTGCGATTTCCTCCTTCCTTCCTCCCTCTCCCTCCAGCAGCTGGAATACACTTTTCATGCCATTTATGTATAACGGGTGTGTCATATTCTGGAGCTGCTGCAAAGTTTGTAAGAATATCTCTTCCCTCTTAGAAAACGATGAGGGTATGATCCAGCATGTGTATTTAACCAAATGCCCAGCTTTTGGATCCTGAACACTTTTTAAGATGCTACCAAGGCCCACGGCCCATTCCTGTAATGAAGCGGATATTGGGCTGGGTTGTCACTGAGTACCCTTTCTTTTGAACAAGAAGCATTGTACAAGCATTCCCAGAGGGTTTTATCTTTTGTAATCACGTCTTCATTAATTCCACATATAACTGGTACACATCTAATGATTCATATATATCATTATATATGTATATAATATAGGTTTTAGTCCTATAATAATTTCAGTCTAGACTGAGCATTCAGGACTCTTATTTATGCCACTGTGTCTGTGGATTTACGTCTAAGATTATACTTCTCAGTTGTTTTGTTCTAAATCGATACGCCGACAGCAATAGAAGACAAGTTCCAAATTAGGGTTAGGCTGCCCATCGCAAAGTGGAAAATCTGCAAACTAGTTATAATAAACCTAGTCTTATACATTGAGCATATGGTGTATTTTTCTCTTGAAATGGAGGGGGAATCTGAGCCAGTTCTGTGCTTTAGACACTAACTTGACACCTGCTTCTGCAGAAACAGGTTGTTTCCTAGAAAGACTTTTCTCATAATGCACAGTGCTCAGTATAGTGGCATTGCAAGTCAGTCTGTGTATGGGTTTAGGAGTCACTGTGTATCAGTTTTTACAGATACATAGCTAACGTGAAATTTTTCAGACTTAGTCTTCTTACATCCAGAATTATTCAAACAGTTTTCAGATCACCATTCAAATAATACTTTTTTTTTTTTGTTGTAACATCTAATAACGAAATGTACGGAGACATTGTTTTCTGCATTAGTGTGTAACAATCTCTCATTAATTGTGTGTGTTGGAAATGCCGACAAGTTCCTTTGAGGAATAAAAACCTGTAACTAATATTGGATTATTTATTTGCTGACAGTCCTAGGAATAGAACCTGGTTCAAAAGATGCAGACCAACTTAGCATAATACGTTGTTCCTTTAGAAACCTATAGAAACAGAAAACATCAGTAGTCACGGTCCTCTTCTTTTGTCTAAGAACACATTTGGCTTTGTATAAAGTCAAGCTTTTGATTCCGGACTATTTTTTTCATGAAGACAAAGTCGAGAATACAGTGGAAGTCTGTTTTAATTAATAAGTGAAAAAACTTGGAATAAAGGGTGACTTCTGACCATTTCTAAGCAACTGTATTTGCTCAAATAAATTCTTAAATTACATCTGCCTGTGTTTTAATTTTGAGAATATATTCACTGTTCCAGACACAGAGCCGTTGTTAACATTGCCAAGACTACAGAGCACATCCTACAGTAAGTGGCAGAAGTCTCAGAAATGAAGGCAAAATAAATGAAAATGTGCCTGCCTGTTAAAATACTGGATCTAATTAATATAGCCTTACAAACTCTTAACTGTCACTGCATATCTAATGGTTCAGAAAAAACCAGGGAGAGCTGGTGCTTTGTTCATTATACCAGACAGTACACTGTACAGAGACTGTACAGAAAGACAAGCATTCATAATAATGCATCTTACGTGCAGTGTTAAATAGACATAATTTTTAACCTCTATTAAAGCAGCAGTAGTCATGACTCACCAAATCCCCATCTGAATGGTTTTATTTTTGTATTCTAATATGACACCAAATACCAGTAACCAAGCGCAAAAGTTGGTCACGCGGTTGGGCAGCGGGACTTTCACTGAAACTGTGGGTGCTTGGTTCAAACAAAGCCCTTTGTAAAGGCAAAATAAGACATTTTCTAGCTTTGGAAATGCCTTGAACTATCAACATGTCATATTGTCCAGCTTTATGTAGTGTAACTTACCAGACACTGCTCTGCAGACATGATCTATTGGTATTCAGCAATGTTTGGGTGAAACAACCCTTCAGTTGTTGTGGAGGCAATTCTTTTGAGAGAAGATGTTTTACTAATGTTAAATATGCTTGAACTTGTTACACTGTTCTTTGAGAAAAATTAATTAGTCACTCTCTGTGTAACCATCCTGCTGCGAGATCAAGGTATGCCTTGGGAGCTGGGCCGTGAGTGCCGGGACTGGGCTGGCACTTGGATGGTGCCCAGCAAGGCCAGCAGGTCAGAGCGAGCCCGGGGCTGGGGTAGCCTGCGGCCGGGAGGCAGGGCTGGCTCTGGGTCGGTGCTGCGGGCAGGGCAGAGCAGGACCAGGGTCCTTGCAGGCTATACACAGCCATTAGAAAAGGCCTGGTATACAGAGAAAGACAGATCTTCAAAATTATGCATTGCGGTTAAGGCTCTGATTACTGCAGTTTCAACATGGCTTTTGTGAATTAGACACTAGTTTATTCATAAGGTTGTGAGTCTGACTGTTCTCTTGCTTTCAAAGTAATTGAATGCATTTGTACAAATAAAAATAGTGGCAGATAGATGATGTACACAAAGCCCAGAATAATCCAGCTCTTGTTCCATCCACCTGGCATTTTTATATCTAAAAAAAGTGTATAGTTGCCCTTTTTTCCCCAGTAACAACAGTGCCGTGTTGTGGTTATTAATAGTAGGTGCTGAAGAGAATAACCTCCCTCTGAGATTATGAAAGTGCTATTTTAATGATTTGTAGAAAAGATTTTGGTTTGGTACCTGCACGCAGCATTTTACAGCATAAGAGTAACTAGGAAAGGTTGCAATGATATGTAATGGTATAAAGCATTTGGGGTTAGAGACTCTGCTAGGAAAAAAAATCGTTAGCTGCCATCTGTCATTCTAGCTCAGCCATAGTAAAGCAGCCTAGAAACAGAAAACTCTGGCATTTTCTGATCCTGGGTAGAAAGCATCTGATTATTTCAAAACATCCCTTTTTCCAGGTAAAGCATTATCAAAGGCTGTATTTTAGATCCTGTTTTTTCTAAAGCATGAGAGTGTGTTTCAGGGTGTTTTTGATCGCATGTCAGAATTGCAGTTCAGTGATAATTTGCATGTAATACATTAACTGTATACATTTTCAGTCCCCTTTCTGAGGGTAATTGTTTGACAACTGGTATATTTCAATACCTGCCTAATAGCCTGTGCTATCGTTAATATTAGGAGGATGTTAGGTGTGGACCTTTGACATTTGATTATATCATGCTGTTAAGTGAACATGGACAGCATGTTAATTGTACAGTCACCATCAGGGAAAAATATTGCAGTCTTTAGACTGATAGTCATCTGGGAGTATGATGTGTTATCGTTCACTTTGACCTGTGACTATGACATGGAGTATATCATACTTCTTCAGATACATGACTAATTAGGAGAATGCAGTGATAATAATTTCATTCTTAGAGTTTGATTTAGGGTTTTTTAGCCACAGTAGAAAAACGGTTAGCCTTTTCCACTGAATGCTCACTGACCTCAGGATTCCTGGGCAATTCTCTTTATGTAGTGCGCATGACCTGCACTGCTTGGGAAGCAAAGGAGTCTGAATGATGGGTAAAACTAAACAGTACATAGTGGTTTGGTCTGCTTGAAACCTTAAACTCTTGCCTTTCACTGTGTTGTGTTTTTTACCTCCTCTTCCTTTGTTCTGTCCTTTGGTCAGACTTGCAGCAGTGGCACTTGGTCTGTGAGCAGTGCTGAATGCCCTCAGCTTCACTGTAAGTCAGCGACAGTCATTTTTGAAACTTCTCGTACGTGTGGGTGGAAACTGACTTGCACGTTAAGATCTGTGTCCTTGCAGCTGTGTAAAGAAAAGGACACTTAAGTGATGAGATGACTTGTTTGTCTCATCTACCACTCCTCTTCCCTCTTCACCCTTCCAGTTTTTGCAAGTCATAAGCCAGTATCAATAGTATAATGGCAGTCCAGAAAGACTTATACTGGCACATGAAAGATATTTCAAAGGCAGCCACCATTTAGTATGATTTATTACACGGGAGAGGAATCATAAATGTACTTTTATTATAATGGCAATCTATGTGTGCATGATCTTTTAAGAAATAAATTATACGTGAATCCTTTGAAGAGGAAAAAAACCCAGTATGGCAGTAAATCAGGTACAAGACTTACTGAAAGAGTTTTTTTTATATTGATGTCAACCTTTTGACTTAATAGACTGCTTCAACACATTTGTATCTTACAGTAATAATGTATTATTTTACATTACTAGGATTATTAGGCTGTGTCCACATAAGGAATATTACATGTAGCTTAAAATGTACCTTAAGTTTGCCTAAAAAATCTTTTAAGTAAAATTAAATTGGCTACCACTAAACAGCAGTACATTTCAAACATTTGTTTGGATTCTTCGCAAAATTAAGACTGTAAACCTTGAAAAGATTAGGCTTTTTTATGTGTTCAAGAAGTTTCTGCTTCTGGAGGGGATAGATCAGTTGCGCAGGAACTTGCGTTGGGTTTTTTTTTATAATCCTACCCAAAATAGATGGGCAGAAGCATCAAAATCTTAATGTGATTTTTTAGAGAAACAACTGGGATGAACCTCTTTCAGTCCTACTACACCCCATGCATTTGTTAGCAGCCTAATTCGTTGTCTTGTGCACTTGCATCTTTGAGCATTCAATTAGCAGCTTGAGTACAGGGAGGCATTACTGTTGCTGAGGCCTTTTCTAGCAACACTTTGAATTGCTTGAACTGACTGATGTGCTCCAGTAGAGGGGAGCAGTGCCTGCACATGCAGCTCCAACGGCTTGGTAATAAAAACACTACTCTCTTAAAAAGCTGTACCCATTCTAGTCACTGGCACATGTCATTGTTGACCAAACACCAGGGAAAAACCTGAAGAAACTAATAGATATCAAACTAGAAATAGCATTTTATTGGAGTTGAGTAATACATTGCGGACCAAATGCAAATTAGTTACTGTGCATTTTCGCTTAGCACTGTTCAGCACCTTCTGTTCCTTTACTATATTGAGATTTAGTGAAGCAGCCTTTCACAGAGGTGCAAACTTGAGTGGGAGAACGGTAAAATCAGTCATTTGGCTTCACTGCATTTCTTTCTTTTTTTTTTTTTTTTTTTGGCCTAAGAATGACAGGAAATCTTGGGAGGTGGTTAAGTATGAGAGTTCAGTCAACAGTTAATATTTTGCAGGAGATCAGCCTACGTCCTCAGCGTGTTACTTCTGCCTTGGTTGCCTGATACTGGTTGTACTAAATACCCCATTTGGTAAACATTAGAACATTGCTTCTAAGTTCTGTGATAACAAAATGGGCTGTGACTTCATGTCACAGGCATCATTGGTTAACTGTCATATGAGATTATTCTTCTTTGTCATTGCATACTATGCGGTGACAGGGCTGACTTAAAAATGTTGTTTTTGTTGTTCCAGCATGTCGTTCAGCCCTGTCTTGTACATTATCGTAGGAGTGCATGTACAAGTGTATGCATTTCTCATTGCAGAATTCTACAGTTGGTGTTTTAATCATATTCCACAGAGAATGGAAATTTCATTCTGGTCAGGATCACCACATGCAGATTCTGTTCCTTTGTGGCTTCAAAGGAGAGATTGCCTCAGGCTTTCAGCTTCACATATTGAGTATAATGCCTTGTACTTTGTTTCACTATAAAAACATTACAGTGTCAATGTAACAATGCTGAGACCTTCTAGCGCTACCTCTTCTGCACTTTTGTGCTGTGCAGAAATACAAAAAGTACGTTTTAGTAAGGAAATAATTTAATGAATTACGACTACTTCTGTGGATAGATTTCCACTTGACAAGATTGGAAATTTGGTATGCAGCAGACAGTTTACATTTTAGACTTACATGACTTGAACTTTGGGGGTGCTAGTCATACGTACAGAGGAGGAAAGATGTGGCCACCTGTTGCGTGTAAAGACTATTTCCTGTCACAGTAGCACAGGCTACAAAAAAATGTAGCCAACAGTGTTATACCTTATTTTCAGTTAGCAAATCATCAGGATTTTTTTGGTTATATTGACTTCCATATGTTTATTTCACAAATGGTATTCAGGTGCAGCCGTTGCCCTTTCTGCATATACGGTGTAGGTTAATACGAGCTGATAAGAGTCATTTCTCTTCATTCAGACTGGCTTGGGTAGGTGGCCAAGGCACTGAGTGATAACTTTCTATTCACAGAAAGGCCTGCCTACTTTGTGAATTTCTGTTCTGGTTGGAGAAGTCCCTGACAATCAGCTTTATTTTTAAATTTATTTAAATAGTATTTTTGTGTATCTCTGCTTGCTAGGGAAAGTGTGCTAGCTAGCAAAACAGAAGTACACAGTCAGTATCTCACACAGACGGCTTGCTCAACTGATCCAGGTACAGTAACATGGATAGAGATGAAGAAAACTACTACGGAAAACATGGTAATTTACTTGCTTTCTTAGGACAGTTCAAAACACCTGATCTAAATCTCACGTATTTCGACTGTGTTGTTTCAACTGACTTAAACGGGCCGGGATCTAGACTCAAATGGTTTTCTGTAACTTCTTCAATTATTAGCAGTATTCTAATTTTTTTCCTGCATGACATTTGCTAGTTTATTTAAATTGCACATCAAAGGTAAATTTTACATGTGTATGTAGTTGATTTTTATTTTAGGTAAGTAATTTAGAATTATTACAGCGATAAAGTGTGACAATTAACTTCATATGCTGTTTGGAGTCAGAATTGATGAATATCTTGTGAGTTATTTCTTGTAATGATATTATACTTCAACATACACAAGTTTCATATTATAAGGCAGCCTGTAAAATAGATCCATCTCACCTGCAAAGAATGAATATAATCCCAGTTTTTAATCTTAGCAAAAGGTGTCAGTCCGCCCTCACTGCTGCTTTCTTCCTTGTGCCTACCAAACTCCTAAAGCTTGGTATTTGCTTTCTAAATACATTTGGGTTTTTGCAGCAGGGGAGGTGGTTTGCTTTTACGAGGAGCTATGTAGAAGCTAAAAGAATAAGTAATTCACGTCTCACCCCCAAAAAATCTTCTGAATTTTTAAAGAATAGTAGTAATTAAGTAGGGAATTTGAATTTAATTTAGAATTAAGTTAGAAAAATTAGATTAAACAAATGGCATTTTTCTTTTTTTTTCTGTTGTTCCATGAAACTGATCACAGTTGTGATCAGCTGTGTCATGTGTTTTGGTAATGAGTGTTCCAGGGATCCGGACTACTTCTGACGGTATTTTGGACTTAGCATGTTGTTACAGTTGCCTACCATATTCTGTAATGCATTTATACCAAGAGCTCGGTGACAGAGAAGGCAGTTTGAGCCATGTTGCTCTGTCACTGTTGCTCTGTCCACTCTGACGGACACTACATATACACACTCTGCTCCAGGCAAAGGCAAAGGTGCTGTTTATTCCGACAAGCCAGTGTCTTTTATATACTTTTATATGTTTAACATCCATGTTACTTGTCCATTGGTTGCTTAACTACTACAATAGATTCATTGGCTTTTATTTAACTACAACATGCTGTTATTGGTTATCTATAGCATAAATGTTTTAAGAATTCTAAGCATTTGGAAAAACACCAGGTGCAGCATTGTTGCTGCTTTCATCTCTGCTGTTTTGGTTTCTTGCTTCTGTTTCTCACGGGTACAGACGGACTGTGCTAAGATCAATGGTGGAACCAGACAGGCTTGCTGACCTGCTGTTAATTCTCACATTGCTCTACACCATGCCACCATAAGCATACAGACTGCTGGTGTGAAGAACAGTTTTTCGAAGAAGTTTGCAGTACCGCAGTAATTTTACAGCTGTTAGTGGCTGTTACTATCTCACGGCATCCGTCTTCTTGCTTGTTGAAGAAGAGAGTCTCCATTTGAACCAGAGCTCCCTTTCTGGAGTGCTTTGTTTTTATCCTCTTATTTATTAGATCCGTGTCACTGTCTGTGTGCTGAGATGTTACATTTTCCTGTTCTCTTCCCAAGAGGTATTTGTGTAATCCTTTGTTAAAAGCTTAGGGTGATGAAAATTCCAGTGTATGTTCCAGTGTATAATTGTGTCCTGAAAGATTTCCTAATGCCTAATCTAAAGCATCTTTGCTGTAAATGAAGTTAGCTTCTCTAACTGCTAGAGGAAACAGAACTACTGATCACTGTCAATTTTGGATGGTGATTGAAGACTGTTATTTTGTCCTCCTTTGCTTAATCATAGGCATTGAAGTTGCATTCCTTTACTGCTTTCTGTAAACCTTGTAGTATTTTCTTTTTACTCAGTCCCTCTACTGTCTCCAATTTGTTTGTATCTTCTGAAATTCTAGTGCCATGATCTAGAAATAGTTGTTCATCTGAGGCCTCATGTGTCCCCAGGCACAAGGAATGGTGACTTTTTTTGCAGACATTGCTTGACTGGCTCATTCTCTCTTTGTAGTGTGCTGTAATACTTTAGGATTCTTCTCAACAGTGTTTTTGAACGCAATTATTCTGTATGGATTTCTGAATGGAGTTTGTCTTTATAACTTTTGTTACTTTACAAAAATCACTTTGAAGTGTCGTTTATCAAAATCCATTTTGGTAAATACTTCTGTCTCCAGAAGTATTGTCACCTGCACAGTTTCAAAGTGTTCATTCTACTTCATTGTTCTAATTTTTAAGGAAAACATTGAATAGCTTTGGAGAATAGGTTCCTCTAGTAGTGGGCTTGAGCTAACTATTAAAATTCAAGAGTGAGAGCTTGAAGTCTTAATGGGTGACTCAGTAAAAATGTTTGTCCATAAAAGCAAATAGACTGTAAGAATTGTTAGGAATGGACTGAGGTCAGATAGAAAAAGTCATTATAGGATTATATAAATCACATCCAGTATTTGTGGTGAGTGTCCTGTGCTGTTCTGGCCCCTCCTTTTCTAGTGAGCTGTAATAGCACTGTAAAAGGTAAGAAAAAGAATGTGAACATGACCAAAACAATGAAATGGCTTATGTACAAGAAATATTTGAGCAGACCAGGACATTTGGGTATAATAACTTGTAACATTTTTGGTAGCATAACATGCTGCCACGTAATACAGTACAGTTATAAACTGACTGATTGCAAGCTTAAAACAGATAAAAGGAGGTAGTATTTCAATGCTTGATTAACTTGTAGTACTCTGTGATGTAAGGCATTGCAGATTGTTAAAGTATATGCAAGGTAAATAGAGATTCACTGAATCTCAATTTTTCAATGAATGAAAAAGAAATTCATTCACAGCTATTAAATGCAAAGTCAGTACTTTTAATTAAGAAAAATGCAGTTGCAAATCTCTGTAATATCAGTATTAGGGAAATACTGCAGTGTTTGCCTTGCTGTTGCATTCCTCCTCAGATATGGCCCCTTGTAAGATTCAAGGTGTGGGTTCAGTGGATTTTTTTGTGTGATCTGGTGTGGCTGTTCTTCTGTGCTAAACAGGTCCTGTATGAGCAATGAGCACTTCAGTGTGCCTTAAGGCCAGAACTTGTCCATAGGGTGTGATGTAACAGACAGGTTTGTTCTGGTGGTGAATTATTTTGTAGTAGAAGTATTTATTTTGTAGACATTTCTGTTCAGAAAGATTCATTCAATATACAGGTGTTGGCCCAACATTAGGTATTATGTGTGGTACACTTGATTTCCCGATCATGTATCGTAGCATAGCTTCCTCCACTCCCCAGCATTGCTGTCATACATCACTTCTCCAAAGTTTTAATTTTTTGATATCTTCTGTGTTAAGATATTTTTGTTGTAGGAGCTTGCTAAGATGGATGTGAATACCTCGCATGAAGGGCAAATAGGATTTTATTAACTACTGTGTTTATTGTACTGGTCTGTGTGTATTTTGATAAGGTTTTTCTGATACAAACCAAGAACAAAGTCTGGCATTTAGTTAATAAGTAACTTCTGCTTTTGAGAAGTCGCTGAATTGCTCTCTAATTGACAAAAATAAGTATTTTTCTTTGGGGTGCAGGGGAGGAAATTTAGGCTGGTAACACCGTGTAATACCAGGAATATTCAGAAGTGAAGATTCTTAAGAAAGCAGTGAAAACACAGTCTGAAGCAGTAATTTGTATTGTAGTGTTGACATTTGAATGAAGAAGTAATTTTTCATTGCACAGAGTTTTGTTCAGTAAGTCTTCATAATTACTGAACTTTGAAAAGAAAAAGTCCTATAAAGCTGGATAGCTAGCTTCAAAAGAAAAAATCCAAATTCTGGTCTGCTGAATGGAAAACTGCTTGTTTCTCTTCATACGGTAGCTCAAATCTTGAAAATTTAAATTGGACCATAATTTTTTGTTATTCTTTAGCAAGTGAGATCATACTGTAATTTCTCTTATTCTGTTCCACATTGGAAGCACAGGTTGGTGGGTTAGTATTTGGTAGGTTTTTAATATAGTATTTTTATGTGTAGATTAAATCACTTGGAACTGTGCTAACTGTGATAGCCACATGAAAAAGAGGTGTCATGTTTGATTCCTTCCATCTGTAAGCTGTGGCCAGATGTAACTGCCTGTTTCTACAAGGAACCTGACTTCACCCTCTGGTCATTTTGAGATTCATTGAAAGCAACAGCGATCTCATGGATGTATGCATAACCAATTTCAAAACCTGGTTTGCTTTCTGCACTGGAATATGTGGTGGGTGCGTTCACTTGAGGGTTAGAGAAGGCACTTGAAGCACATGCTCTTCTGCCTGCTTTGGAGCACTCATCGCTGGCTTTGCAGAAGCTGCTGCAGTTACACCACCTGTTACTGGATAGTGTAGAGCAAAATCAGCATGGCATTTCTGCAGTCTCCAGTCGTGCTTTGTCATCTGATAAGCCCAGTTCAAAATGGGGAAAAGCTGCATCTCTGTGTCTTTAAAGTCCTGTAACCTAAGCAGTGGGAAGTAAGAATAACTCTGAAAGACCCTTAAGTATAATGTGAAGTACAGACTGGGGAATGTGGTGCTCCAAGGCAGCCTTGGCTACAGTGACCATGAGGTGGTAGAGTTTGAGATCCCCAGGGCAGTGAGGAGGGCATACAGGGAGCTCACTGCCCTGGACCTCAGGAGAGCAGATTTTGGCCTCTTCAAGGACCCATGTGATAGAGCCAGGAGGGCAGAATGGCCCAAGAATGCTGACTGGTTTTCAAGGATCACCTCCTCCAAGCTCAAGAGCAACGTATCCCAACAAGGAGGAAATTGGGCAAAAATTCCAGGAGGCTTCCATGGATGGGTAAGGAGCTGCTGAGCAAACCCAGAGCAAAAAAGAAGCTTTCGGGAGGTGGAAATGAAGACAGGTGTCGTGGGAGGAGTACAGGGTTGTTATATGGTAAGCTAGGGACAAGTTTAGGGAAGTCAAGGCCCAGTTAGAATTGAGTCTGGCCAGGGATATTAGGGAGAACAGGTCGGGCTTCTATAGATGTGTTGCAAGCAAGAGAAAGACTAGGTATTACATAGGCCCTCTCCCGAAGGAAATAGGAGACAACTTCTGTGCTTCAGTCTTCAACAGCAAGTGCTACAACCACTCTGCCCAAGTTGGGAAATGTAAATGCAGGGACTGAGAGGATGAAGACCCTGAGTTCACTGTAGAAGGGCATCAGATTTGAGACAATCTAAGGAACCTGAATGTGCTCAAGTTCATGGGACCTAATGAGATTCATCTGTGGGTCCTGAGGGAGCTGGCAGACGAAGTTGCTGAGCCACTGTCCATAATTTTTGAAAAATTGGGGTAGTCAGGTGAAGTCCCTGATGACTGGAAAAATGGAAATATAACCCCCATTTTTAAAAAGGGGAAAGCAGAAGACCTGGGAAACTACAGACCAGTCAGTCTCACCTCTGTGCCGGGCAAGATTGTGGAGCGGATTGTCCTAGAAACTATGCAAAGGCAAATGGAAAACAAAGAGGTGATTGCTAACAGCCAACATGGCTTTAGGAAGGGGAAATTGTGCCTGACAATTTTGGTGACCTTCTGTGGCAGGGCTGCAGCTTTGGTGGATGGGGCAGAGCAGCTGGCATTGTCTACCTGAACTTGTCCAAAGCATTTGACACTGTCCTGCATGATATCCTGGTTCCCAAATTGGAGAGACATGGATTTGATGGAGAGACCACTCGGTAGATAAAGAACTGGCTGGGTGGTCATATGCAAAAAGGTGTGGTCAACAGCTCATTGTCCATGTGGAGACCAGTGACAAGTGGGGTCCCTCAGAGGTTGGTACTAGGGCTGATACTGTTCCACATCTTTGTCGGCAACATGAGTAGCGGGGTCGAGGCACCCTCAGCACATTCGCTGATGATGCCAAACTGTGTGCTACAGTCATACGCTGAGGGAAGGGATGGATCCAGAGGGACTTGGACATGATTGAGATGTGGCCAATGGAAACCTCATGAAGTTCAACAAAGCAAAGTACAAGGTCCTACAACTGGGTCATGGAAATCCCAGACACAGTGACAGGTTGTATGTAGAAGTAATTGAGAGCTGCCCTGGGAGCGGGACTTGAGGCTTATGGTTGATGAAAAACTCAACAGGAGCCAGCAGTGAGCTCTTAAAGCCCAGAAACGGACAGAATCCTGGGCTGCATCCAAAGGAGCATGGTCAGCAGGTTGAAGGAGGTGATTCTCCTCCTTTACTCTGCTCTTGTGAGATTCCACCTGGAGTACTGTGTACAGTTCCAGTGCACCCAAAATAAGAAGGACATGGAACTGTTGAAGCAATTCTAGAGGAGGCCATGAAGTCAGTAAGAATTGGAGCACCTCCCCTACAAAGACAGGCTGAGAGAGTTGGGACTATTCAGCCTGGAGAAGAGAAGGTTGCGTGAAGACCTTATAGGAACCTTCCAGTATCTGAAGGGGTCCTACGGGGAAGCTGGAGAGGGATTTTTTGTCAGGAACTGTAGTGACAGGACAAGGAATAATGGGTGCAAATTGAAAGAGGAGAAATTTAGGTCAGCTATTAAGAAGAAATGAGACATGAACAGATTGCCCATGGAAGCTGTGGATGCCCCAACCCTTGCAGTGTTCAAGGTCGGGTTGGATGGGGCTCTGAGCGACCTGGTCTAGTGGGAGGTATCCCTGCCCATGGCAGGAGGCCTTGGGACTAGATTATATTTAAGGTCCCTTGCAACCCTTTAACATTCTATGATTCTAGAGAAAAATCAGAAGCGCATAGCCTGTAACTGCGGAGAGGTAGGTTCATTTACTCACTGTCAGACACACTTAGCCTGTGACTGGGAGACATAATCCTCGTCTTTCAAATATGTTGTGAACTTGTGCATAGGCATAGTCATAGGATGTACATTAAAGGTAATTTATCATGTGGTAAATGTGGGGCCCTCAATGTTTTTAAGTTAGAAGAAAAAAAGCTTTAATCTCATATACAATACCTAGGTAATTTTATTGGTGAATTACTGGTATTGCCCGTATGAAATGATTTAACAAAACTGATTAAATAGGAATATATGGAAGATGTTCTTCAAAGGCTGGTGTTAACACCCCCCTCTGAACAGATTTTATTTTAAATAAGGACATGTTTTTATACTGTTTTATTTTAAATGCAGGTGAACCAAGGAAATTTGACCCGAAGTTCAGAGGACCTATTCATAACAGGTAAATATCGTAATTCATTCTGTTAAATTCTTTTGGTGAACAGGGGGTAAAAAAAATTGTTAGCAAAACTTGTAAATTTGATTCTGCAAGTCTTCTAAATCCAGAACACCATCTTTACTACCCTTGAGGATGTATGATTACTGGGGAGTATTAAGCTGTATTCTCCTAAGTCCTTTTAGTTTGAATGCCAATTCTGTGTGCCTGGCACTGACTAGTATCTGCCATCTTACCTTGTGTAGTAGTTCTGATACACTTCTTTGTGACAGAGCCTCCTACCAGAACAGTCTGGCTTGACTTCACTTAGTTTTATGAAATGCAAATGAAAGCATGTTACCACTTAGAAGGTTCATTAGGTTACAAGCAGAGGGAAATTGCTCAGAAAGCATCTTAAGGAAATCACAGAATCACTAAGGTTAGAAAATGCCTCCAAGATCATCAAGTCCAACTTTTAATCATGGGCAATTTTTCAGTGTTTTTCCAGATTTAGAGAGCTAAATTCTAAACTAGCATCTACTGTCCTTATCTACTGAGAAGAATAAATTAGAGAACCACAGGTTATTTCAGTTTTATCATTCTCAGGAGAAAATTTATGACAGAGGAGAACACTGCAGTCTTGTCATACTATCATTTGAACACACATACTGTTCTTGTCTATGCAGGATGTATTTCTTCCTTTCTGAAAGCTAATAATTTTAGAAACAAATAGAAATACTTGTTTAGGAAGTTCATCCTAATTTGTGAAGTATCTTTATGATACTGCCAGTGTATCAAGCCAAGCTTGACCGGTGTCAGAACTGCTTCTGAAAGGAGGATGGGAAAATGAGAAGCATCGTTTTAGCATTGCTTCTTCAACTTTGAGCAGTTCTCCTATCTCGGATTACTGTCATATTGACCCTGGATGCTGTACCAGCTTGGCCTCACCAAAAGTTTATTTCAGTGAGATGATAAAGCTGTGCCTCTCTAGACAAGTGTCCGCACTTGGAAACACGTTTCAAATTCTTCAACTGTTTAAAAAACCTGCTCTCATTATCTCTTTTATGTTAAAAATGTTTCTCTGTAAGAGGAAACATTGATTGGAAAACAGAAAGAGTGCAGATGCTAAAAATGACAGTTCTGAGGCAGATGTCCTGTAGTACGTCTTGTCACTTATATAATCACTTATATGACAAGTGATCTCACGGGTTCAGTGTTGCAAGGTGTTACTTGTTTCAACAATATTTAAATCTGTTCCTCAATCTGTTCTCATTGTCTGCAGTGAAAAAAACATACACATTTATTTGCTGGTCTTGCTGCAAAAACAGGACCTTACACCTCAAACATCAGTTTGTGACTAACACTTCTGCAAAGTGCTGGTGCAGACATCTTAGAAAATGCCTCCAAGACCCTATGACAATCAGAAAATACCCTACGACAATCAGTGGATTTGAAGGGTCATATTAAACACCTTATTTCTAAAAAGTGTTTCTTCTTGCCCCTAGGCGCTGCACAGACATTATTTGCTGTGTGATCTTCATAGTTGTCATTCTGGGTTACATTGCATTAGGGGTTGTGGGTAAGTAAACACAGGTCTAGTAATGCCTTTTCATATAAAAGGGAAGCAGCTTTGTGAATGTTAGAATTTTTAATTGAAGTGTCCCTTTTGCTTATATTTGTGCAAAGCTTTCCAATCAATAAGTAATGCCTTTTGCAGAAGCAAATAATGAATTTACATTCAGTATCTGTTGTAATTCACAGAATCACAGACTGGGTGTGGCTATAAGGGACAACAGTGGGTCATCTGGTCCAACATCCTTCCTCAGAAGGGTCATCCCAGAGCATATGGCACAGGATTGCGTCCAGATGGTTCTGGAGTATCCCCACTGAGGGAGACTCCACACCCTCTCTGGACAATCTGTTCAAGCGCGTGATCACTGCACAGGGAAGAAGTCCTTCCTCATGTTCAGGTGGAGTTTCCTGGACATCAGTTTCTGCCCGTTCCTCTTGTGCCACTGCTGGGCATCACGGAGCAGAGTCTGGTCCATGCTCTGCCCCCTCCCTGCAGATGCTGACAGACAGGGATAAGGGCCGCTCTCAGCTGTGTCTCCTCTCAAGGCTGAACAGCCCCTGCTCCCTTCAGCCTTTCCTGGTCAGGGAGATGCTCCAGTCTCCCATCATCATCTCCACAGCCTCTGCTGAACCTGCTCCAGGAGCTCCATGTTCCTCTTGTCCTGAGGAGCCCAGAGCTGGACACGGCACTCCAGATGCGTCTCACAGGACTGAGCAGAGGAGCAGGATCACCTCCCTGACCTGCTGGAAATGCTCTTCCTGAAGCACCTCTTGGTCCCCAGGACAAACTCCTGGCTCAGGGACAGCTTGTTGTCCCCCAGGGCCCCCAGGTCTTTCTCTGAAGAGCTGCTTTCCTCCAGGTAATTAGGGAAAAGTTCAAAGCCATGTGTTCACTGATTAAAAAACCCCTCAAAATTAAGCGTGTTCAAAAAAATGACATGGTTTGATAAGTTTGCAATCCTAAAGTAACTGTGATGGAAAATTTCAGGCAGCAAAAGCTAGAGAAAAACGGTTTGGGTTGAGAGCAGCCCTGAGGAGAAGTAATTGGCAATGCTGACTGATGAGGTTTGGGGACGAGCCAGCCATGTACACTTGCAGCCCAGAAGGCCAAACGTATCCTGGGCTGTGTTGAAAGAAATGTGGTCAGCAGGTCAAAGGAGGGGGTTCTGCCCCTCTGCTCCGCTCTTGTCAGACCCCGTCTGCAGTCCCTCATCCAGCTCTGGGGTCCCCAGGACAGGAAGGACATTGATCTATTGGAGCAAGTCCAGAGGAGACCACGGAAGTGCTCTGAGGACTGGAGCACCTCTGCTATGGAGGCAGGCTGAGAAGTTGGGGTTGTTCAGTGTGGAGAAGGGAAGGCTCCAGGGAGACCTTAGAGCCCCTTCCAGTGCCTAAATGGTCTCCAGCAGAGCTGGAGAGGGACTGGGGACAAGGGATGGAGTGACAGGACAAGGGGAAATGGCTTCTAAACTGACAGAGGGCAGAGTTAGATTAGGAAGAAATTCTTCCCTGTGAGGGTGGTGAGGCCCTGGCACAGGTTGCCAAGAGAAACTGTGGCTGCCCCATCCCTGAAGTCTTCAAGGCCAGGCTGGAGGGGGCTCGGAGCAACGTGGTCTAGTGGAAGGTTCCCATCAATGCCATTGTCATTGTATGTGAACACTCAGATTTGTCTACGCAGTTAGCTCCTCTTCTTTCTTCTTGTAATAACCATTATTTTATAAGTCCATGACATCATATTTTGGATACCACCCAGATATATGTGCCCTGAAGGTAAAAAGTGAACTTGATTGCTTTCTTACAGATTAATCCATATCTTAGTTCAGTTTACTGTGCCTTGCATTTTAGTTTTTCATTAGGAAATCTACTAATCAGTACTCTTCAGTGGTGATCAGCGAAATATAAAATGGTACTTTAGAAGTGATACATTTTCATGCTAGCTAGTTTTAATCATTAACTGTGTACACTTGACTAAAATGTTAAGAGGTACTGTATATTTTGCAGCTTGGGTGCACGGGGACCCCAGGAAAGTGATTTATCCAACTGACAGCTATGGGCAGTTCTGTGGTCAGAAAAATACCCTCAATAAGTGAGTATTAAATCCATTCACATACCTTTATTACTCGTGCACTGTGAATAAGATGTGAGGTTTCAAATCTCTCTGTTGAAGAGACAGTCACACTCTTACTGTATTTATTCCAGATAAAGTTCAGAAATATATTAGTTGCTCAGTGCAAATGTTTGTGTCATTTAGAGAATATTTTTTATAAGGTATTAATATAACTTCAAGGTTGTGTCAGCAGTTGCATAGAAAGTGACTAGCTGGCACAGCTTCTATCTGCCAAAGTTTGGGTAATTAATAACCTGTTGAGCAATTCTTCATCCACCTTAGTCCTAAGGCATTGTAGCATGGTTTATAGTTTTTCTCAACATGCACCAAATAAGAGAAAAGTCCTTAGCAAAAGGCTCTTGTTTTTTTTCTGGTGCTTATCTGGTGCCAGTAGAGAGGAGGCTGAGTAGTCTAGGAGACGGGCAACTGTAACCACACCCTCCTTGGATAAACAGGAGGTGTTTTCCAGTCTTTTTAGATTTTGAATTGTAAGAGTTAAATTAATTAGTTGATACCAACAGAGTACTTACACATGAAAATAGCTGCTCGGGAAAGAAAGATGTTGCATCAATGTTTTCTCTGAAAATCTGTGTGGCTTATGAAACAGAATTTTAAAAAAGGTTTGCTTTTTCACTCACCTTCTTCCTTTCAAAAGGTAAGTTTTAGGCACCCTCTATGCCCTTGTCATTCTCAAGAAGCTGGATGCTATGCTAGTGTTCGATAACAACTCTTTGTGGCTTCTTTCTTTCCCCGTTTAGTTTTCTGTGGAAAAAAATGGGGAAGCTGTCCAAAAGGCAGTTCAGAAGGGGAGGAGCAGGAAACAGAGACTGCAACAGAAGTGGAGTTAGGACTATATATCCTCTCAAATTTTTTTTACAGAGGAAACAGGCTAGTGAAAGAAAACCTGTTCCACTCTCTAATTATTCTTCACAGCAATTGTTGGAGAGTCAAACTTCCTGAAGAAGAAAAACAAGGAGAAAAAGTTGTAGTGGTGTGTGTTCCCCTCGCTATATCCCTTCTCTGCTCCCTGCTTTGCTGCCAATTTGTCCTTGTCCCCTCTGTTGCCAGTAGGAAGTAGTAGACAAATGGCATTGGGAGTCTCAGGCACACAGCTTCAATATCTTGTGTGATGTGGAGCCAGGTGCTTCTCTCTGATTCTTACCATTCATTCCCATGCCCTCTTTCTCTTTGTTACTTGAGTCTTCTCTTCAGTTATTTCTTACGCTGTGGTTTTCGGTTTGTATTTACAAGTGACCCTCCCTATATAGGATTGCTGGAGAATAGTACAGCTACTGAGACTGTATTTTGGCATTTATTTGGTACATTGAGGAGATTCTTATAAAAATACAAACCAGAAGACACATAATACAACCTACTGGAAAAGCAAGAGTGTTTATGGCAGTAGGCCAGGATGTCCCTCTGAATGAGTCCTTCTAGTCCCTGGAGCAGGGCTGTGGATGTACTTGTGAGGCTTTCGTCAATACTGTTGTTTTTCAGATTCCCTGAAAGTAAGCAGTGTGAAAGGCTAACTCAGAACTATTGTTTTCCGAAGTCCCCAAGGGTTTAGTCTGAGGCATTCTTCTTGGAAAGTAATCACAGTCTTCATGTTTTGAATTTTGTCCTTGTAACAAGTATTTTCAACAGTCTTACTGACAAGTAGAAAAGACGAGCTAGAAACCAAACCAACACTCACAGCTTATGCAAAAACCCATTTGAACTCCAGTGAATGCCACGCAGTCAAATAAATTCTTTTCGCATGGTCGTGAAAGTCTCTGTTAGACCTCTTCATATCTTTTTGTAATCTGTCCATTAGTTGCCATGTAATCTCTAAACTTGTTTTGCCTTCTACAGAGCATAATGTACTAATGGAATACAACACAGTTTCATTACACAGAACACAGACCTAATTCTCTGTTGCTGTTTTCATTTGTTATGTATATGTTTAAACTTTCTTTTCTGCTGTCAATACCAGCAAGTGGGCTAAGAAAAAGACCTCATTAATGGTTTTCACAGATCATAAATACCATCAAGAAACTATTGAAGAATGATGACATTTCAGTCCAAAATTGTATTCTACTAATTTAAAGAAATAGCAACTAATGGTAGTGAATTGGTTTTGGCAGGATGCAGCTTTTCTTAAACAGTGCATAGCAGAATATACTTCAGTGAAAACAAGTTAACCTTGTAAAATGTCAGGCAGTTGAGTTAATCCCAGTCTTAAAAGTAGCTTGAATGTGCAGTGGTGCTATTTAATGGCTTTGAAGGCATAGCCATACTCAGCAATTGGTGGGAGTCACGTGCTGGTGGGAGAGCAGAGGATATGTCCTGGACTGGGGGATACAATGAGATGTAGAAGCAGGACTGGTGTTGAAGCAGGACAGATAGAAGAGGGGCAGCGTTGTTAACTCAAGCACCCTACATTGTTAGTTACTGCTATCCTGCTCACAAGACAGAGCTCCCACTGCATTGTGCTGCATTGCCATGGTGAAGGTCAGTGGGGGCTCAGACACTGCTTTGTGGGGTCTCTTGCACATCACAGAAGCATAGAATAGCCTGAGTTGGAAGGGACCTTAAAGCTGATCTCATTCCAGCCCTCGTGCCATGGCCGGGGACATCTTCCACTAGACCAAATTGCTCTCTTCAGCCTGGCCTTGAACACTTCCCAGGAATAGGGCAGCCACAGCTGCTCTGGGCATCCTGTCCCAGGGCCTCATCACCCTCACAGCCAAGAATTTCTTCCCAATGTCCCATCTAAACCTGCTCTCTGTCAGTGGGAAGCCATTCCCCCTTGTCCTGTCACTCCAGGCCCTTGTAAATAGCCTCTCCGTGGTTTTTTGTAGGCTCCCTTCAGGTACTGGAAAGCCACAGTTAGATCACCTCCAAAGCCTTCTCTTCTGCAGGATGAACAATCCCAATTCTCTCAGCCATTCCTCATGGGAGAGGTGCTCCATCTCTCTGATCAGCTTGGTGGTCCTTCATAGTCCACAGAGGGGCATATGCACCATTTTTTCTTACAGGGACACTGCATAACCCTGACTAGGTGGCTTTGAAGTCTTGTTTGAAAAGGGCAGTACTAATGCCATATTATCTTCACTAGAGCTGTCTGATAATTTTCTGACATAGCGAAGATTAACAGCACATTTTGCTGTCTTCCAGACCCGAGTCCTTAAATCAAGAGATCTTGGGGTCCTCAGTTTCCAACAAAGCCAGACTGAAGTGACAGCCACCACAAGGCCCCAAGTTCCAGTAGATGTCAATTATGTGGGACTGACAGATTGACCCTTATTTATACCAAGGGGGATCTTGTCAGTGTTATTAGTAGATGCTATTATCATTCTGTTTTCTGGGCAACTGCTTTTGGTTACCAGCCATAGAAAGCTTCCAATTGATTTTGGTGCCACCTTCTGATAAATAAAAATTAGGCAGCTTTTACAGTGAAGCATTTGCTGATGGTGAGTTTGCATGCAGTGCATACACAGAATGTTCCTAGCATGGTGACTATGGTGTTTTTGCAGGGTTATTTTACAGACCTTACCGTTTTGAGGCAGGACTACAGATACATGGATTATTTCAGCTTAAAATCTTGCTGCGGAAAAAAACCTTGTCAAAATTAGCATTCTTTAGAACAAATACTTATGGTTTCATAGATGTCGTAATGTGAAACATTCAGGGTCTGCTTGGGATTTTCTTTTGTCTTGTGTTTGCAATATGGATGTTCATGGTAATAGAATTAAATATCAATGTATGCTATGGATTTTGGAATGGTAGGAGGTATAAGCACCTATATTTATGATGATACTTATCTTATATTCAATTCCACAGAAACAAGACCATTTTGTTTTACTTCAACATTCTGAAATGTGCCAGCCCCGTAGTGTTAATAAACCTACAGTGCCCTACAACACAGGTGAGCGAAAATGTAGAGATAAAATATTTTCCCTGCATCTTAGTCATGGTGCTTAAAAATGAGACATATATATGTTTGGATTTAAAAATGGTTTTTTCATGTCCTTCAAAATATAACATGATTGTTTTATAGATGACTTGTAGCACACACTCTCTGTAGCCTGTGAGTCAGAAAAATTAAATGGAAATGCACAAGATGGTGTATTTTGGATAAGAGTACACAAAAAA
This sequence comes from Falcunculus frontatus, assembly GCA_013398115.1. Taxonomy (NCBI): domain Eukaryota; kingdom Metazoa; phylum Chordata; class Aves; order Passeriformes; genus Falcunculus; species Falcunculus frontatus. Next base: position 461,211 of record VZRV01010994.1, on the reverse strand, counting down.
AGTCTGCTGACTTGAGTACAGCAATTTGTTACTTACGAATTCATCACAGGCAACTATCCAGTAGTATTCAGTGCATGCAGAAAATATTGATTGATACCTAGGGTTTTCAAAGCTAGACATGTTCAAGAAACTGTGCATATTGCCGGTGACAGGAGTATCTGGGTGTGGTTAGAGCCTATGGCACTTTCAAAAGCAAGGATTTTGAAAGCTTCTTCTTGCCTTACGCCTGAATTTGTGCTCTTTCTTGTGCTGTGACTCCTCATGAAGTTGTGAAATAAACCCATTCACTGTATTTGTGTGGGTTAAAATTAACCTCCTGATCTTTTTACAAGACCATTTTCCTGACTATAAAACATGGAAATCTCCAACAAGAAAGAGCAAGAACCCTCTTAACACTGGCTACTTGCTGTGAGAATGAAAACTTGCTCCATCAGCTGCAGATTTGCTTCAGGAATCCCCATCTGTCCACATGCAGACACTGACACTGTTACCCTGCAGTTTTTAGACTCTCTTACTAGAACAATTCGGTCTGTTCAGAAATCCGAGGTCGTTGTGTGGGATTTGACTGGTGCTGTGGTCAAGCTGGCAATGGCCATGAATCAAATAGGGTGAAATACTTGCTGAAGGAGAGTTTCTGGGAGCAGAGTAATTATTTTGTTCATTTTCAAGTATGCAACAACTCCAAAACTAAGAATGTTTTTGAATGCTGTTCGTTACTGTGGATGGTTAAATTTCTGGTCTTTTTGGAAAATGCTGAAGAAATGTTTGTTTGATAATTCCTCTTTTAAACTGCAAACAGGGTCCTTCATACCTGTCCTATCCATATAAATAGCAGGAGAAAAACCCCCTGAGAACTAACGTGAGAAGAGCTTCAGTTCTTGAATAAGACTGGATTTGAAAACTGTTATTACAGTCCATTGGATCCATAGACAGCACATTTCACTGCCTGTTTCACAGATGGCAAACAGTTCATAGTGAAGTGTGTACTTGTTAGTCACCTGTTGCCCCAGCAAGGACAAAACCCTTCTTTCTTTGTTCCTTGGCCTGTGGGTAGTCTGTAGGACTGAAATGCTCATCTAGAAAGACCCTCTTGCAGCATCTCCCCTGTTCTAAGGATTAGTACAAGATCTTTTCCCAAAATTCTTTTAGGTGAATTACGTACGGTGGAATGCCCTTGACATGAAAGACAGTTTTGTGCATGATGTCTCTCTGGTACTTGGACAGCAGAGTTTTGCAAATGGTGTTTGGATAGCACAGCTTTGGAAACAAACTGCCTTCTAGAAAAGGCTGAAACTTGCTGTAAAGATGGCATTCAAACCACCTCACAGTCTTAATGCTGAGGAGTCAGAATGTCTGTCCACTTGTGTGATTCCAGTGACCAGCAGAGCCTTCAGATTCTGTTTATCGGGGCGGCCGCTTCTCCATATCCTAAATCTAAATCACAACTTCTCAGTGGATGCATTCAATAAACCCCAGTCCTCACCTGATTTCTCACAGAAATCCAGCTTATAATGGCTGTACCTTGGGTCTTGTGAACTTTTTTCTTGACATGTGCATCCCCTGGCTTTGTAACTAGGGGAGATCCATTCTTAGTCAGCAAAGTGTATCACTTTTGAGTGATATACACCTAACTCGACAAAATTTGTGGAGATGTATTTGACTGAAGAGATTGTGTAGAAGGGTGGAACAACATTACCTGAGACTTTTGATTTTAGTGAGACTTTCTTTAAATAAAGTTCTCCTTACACATGTAATAGAAAGAAATTGTGTGTATCCTGTGAAAGTAGCTGTCACACCATCTTGCTCATACACACTGCTGCTGCTAGATGTAGAGGAGGACCTGACAGGTTTTTTCTCGCTGTCCAAAAAAATAAATAATACTCTTTTCAACAGACTGAAAGCTCTTCTTATCTACCAGAATGTGTAGAACCTGAGAAGATACAGAGAGGGGCTTGCTATGCCAGACATGAGGAGAACACACTCCGAAAGCGTATTCTGTCAAAAGAATAACACAAGTATTCATTTAGGGAATCAAAAGGACAACATATGTCCCTTTCTAAATCCTGCAGTAAACATTACTGAAGGCAGTGGCATTTTCCTTGCTTTTTCATTACACCGACTTTCCTTACCTTTCTCTACCCAGAGTGTATCTTTACTTACTTTTCTCTTTCTTGCAGCTTTGTGTCTCAAAGTGCCCAGACAGGTTTGCAACCTACATTGATGTTCAGGCTTCCTACAGATATAGACCAGATCAGTGGAATTACTTCAGGCAGTTCTGCAAACCTGGTTTTAACAATCCTCGCAAGGTGTGTATGTTTCAGTAGATGATGAAGTACATTTTTTCTTCAAGCAGTATGTAATATGCATGATTTTACTGAGCTGCATCAAAAATTTGAATTATTCTGATTTCAGCATATAAGAAGATGTCCCATTTATGGGATTTGACAGTTGTTTAATCCAGGGTGAAGGTCTTGAATGCACACTAAAGCCCCCACTCTTCAAATGATTGCTGTTTGCTTAAAAGACTATCTGCAGCTACGCGTGTAGCTGCGGTACTGTGGCAAGCAGTACCCTTTAGTACTTAGGTACCCCACAGCAGTAGAGTGGAGTGTCTCAAACTAATTCTTAAGGCTCCTAAGTCACCTGTAGCTACTTAGAATGTTAGCTAAGAAAATTAATCTATCCTTCATGTAACTGATATTGCACTCAAAGGTACTGCATTACTTCTCCCATCTTTAAAACGCCTTGCAATTCAGCTATATTAATTGGGTTAAATTCTTACTTTTCTTTAAGAGAAAAGGTGAAGGGCAGGCGAGGAACAATTGCCCAATCAGTTCTGGCTTAGATGCTGATCCAAAGGTCTTTTCTTTTTCGTCACTAGAAAAGAAAAGAAGAATAGTCTTTTCCCAAATCACAATGACAGTTTGGATTCTCACTTAGATATAAATGTATCTTGCGGTTCCACCAGTGAAATTTGGGGAGGAGGCTACAAAGCCCAGTTTGGGGCATTCCCTCAGACTGGGTGAGAAACAAAAAACAGTAGTAGTATATACTGCTATGTATTCAGCGTTCCTATTTTTCCCCTTTTTAGTCTGTTGCTCAAGTCCTACGGGATGAAGATTGTCCTTCGATGATCATTCCAAGCAGGCCTTGTGAGTGGTTTTACTTCTTACACACATCTTAGCAGATTGTGAGCATTCATATTAAAGTACAACTCCAGTCTGAAATGTGTTTTGTGGCAACATCGCTAGGAGCCGTCTGTTACCTGGCATTGACATCCATTCAATTTTAAAGTATAAATCAATTCAATTTGAAAGTATAAATATTTATTAATGTTTTTTCTAACAGTCATCTGGGAACATTCAGCATGTAATCAGGTCAAGCTGAGCTCTTTCTTGCTCTTGAATCATCACTCATAGCAAAAGCTCTTCAGCTCAAATTGTGCCTTCCAAAATGAGAACAAGCAATGCCATTGGCGTAAAGAAAGTGCTACAAATTTTGGAAGGATCATATGTCCAGCTGTTGAAGTTCAAATGATACTTCAGCTCAGTTGCAATGAAGCTCTCTTTTCATTGCAATGCTGGCTACGCAGGGCATACAGAGGAATTAAGGGGCCAAAAATCTCACCGCGGTCAGCAAGTGTTTCTGAGCAGATAACCACTCTCAGAGCTCATCTCAGCTGCACAAGTGTAGTAGTGACACAGAGTCTTATGGAAATAAGAAACTGCTGTTTATTTTTGCCGTACTCTAAAGTAGGGATCATGTAAACCAGGAACAGGTCATTAAAAGGAGAAAATACGGATTAAATTTTTAAAACAGAATATGAATCTGTATGAAAACTGAAGTACTGACCCAAAAGACATAAAATAATTTGCAAAGAAGCTCTTACATTCTTTTAGACTACATCAAGGAGCAAAGATTACAGAGGGAGGAAGAGATCTGTTAAGATATGTTACTTAATCATTTAGTCAGAATAATTGCTGGGGGAGATACACCAGACTGAATATTGAACCCTGGCATCGGTATTTATTGGAGTCTGATAAGGGAAGCACTGAATGGTTATATGAAGTATAGCTGTGAAGGAGGACACACCTGCTCTTCTCTTTGGAATGAAACCAAGGATGTTGTGCAGCAAAGAACAGGGCGGCATAAATGAGTATGCAAACATCTCTCCTTTTCTCGCTTTTTTGTAATCTCCTTCTCCTTCTCTCTAACCAGTAGTTTCTTTCTTTTTTCCACTGCTTCATCTCCAAGAATATCTAGTGATAGTGGCTGGTACTGGAGCTCATCTGGCATATAAGGAAACTGACACTTGCTGTTATGTATTGTTTTGGGTGCTAGTATGATTCGTGACCAGTGAAGTTGAATCTGTCCCTGGAGGCTGGTCTGATTATTACCATAAAATGGCATATTTGAGAAGCTGCAGTTTTTATAAGCTGCCCAGATACTGACAGAGAGTAAGTTCCACATTTATTACAAATTCTTAAACGCCTACATATAGTACTGTTGTTACTTGGTAGGATCTAGAATCTCCAGTTGAAATCTATGATCCCACCCTGCCTGAGCTTAGACAAAAATTCCCCAGAGCATAAAAATCATTATCTTGAATGTAATGGCTCCTCCAAGATCTGTCAAAGTCAACATATTGTTAGATAATCAGTTGAAAAACAATTGACTGTGAATCTGAAATTATTTAAATATGTTACAAAACATACATGATAAGAGCGGAACTTGACATGAAATGTAATATGCAGGCTTTGTTTTGGTATTTTGAATAGTTCTGAAGAGATGCTTCCCAGACTTCTCCACGAAGAATGGTGTGTTGACCGTGGCAAATCAGACTACATTCAAAGATGGAAGAGGGAAAACAAGAAATGTAACTGATCTCAGGGAAGCTGCAAAGTAGGTTTTACCCTTCTTCAGTGTTTATTGGATTCTGAGAATGTGCAGTAATTTAGTAATGGAGAAATAATCAGAATCTGTTGTAGTGAATGACTGAGGGTATCCAAGCAAGACTTGGTAGTAAATGGTCTCTCTGTGCCTGAGCACTTCCAAAGTTCTGTCTAGGAAATCCAGCACTGTGGTGTGCAGAAAGGAGCAAAAAGTGCAAAAAGTTTTAGTTGGCTTGTCTTAGTCATTTGTTGAAATCATTCTTGTTTTTCCTAGCAAAAATTAGTTTTGCTAGGAAAGTTAAATGAGGTTCAAAATGCAATCCTCATGCTGCAGGACTCAGGCCAGCCAATGATGGTCTTGGCTATCCTGTTCTGTGATGACCTTTCCACTATCATGGGCTGGCCTAGTATTTTGGGCATCTCAGCTCGTCAGAGTGTTTCTGCTTTTAGTAAAAAGTAATGTATTGGGCCATTCTTCAGAAAACAATTATATGGGCAAACACTCTGCAGGATAGGAAAGCAGTTCCATGAAGTTGCTTCACTTCACTTTCACTTCAGCTTTCTGGTTCTGTGCTATTAGTGGTTCTAGAGTTACAACTGTTTGTCTCTTGGTGCATTGTAGGTATTGATAGTATACACTTGTCTTGTGACATAATAAGCAATTCTGACAATATAAAGCCTTTTTAATAAATTTTTTTCAGGACTTGTAGAGATATTCTTATGCAGTTTTTTTCTTTGCTGTAACTGTGATTGATGTTGGCTCAGTGACAGAAGTGGAGCTGAAAAATCGTAATATACTCTTATCGCTACCAAAGATATTTCAAATTCTCTCACTGATCCAATTTGTTGTTTAAATAAATTCTCCTTTTCTACCTGAAGCAACCTTTTCTTTGATTTGTCTTTTCTCAGTGGCATCAATAATGTCCTGGATGCAAGATCTGTTGGAATGAAAATTTTTGAAGACTATGCCATTTCTTGGTATTGGATTTTAATGTAAGGGTTTTTTTGGTGTTTTTAGTGTTTCCAAACTCATTCTGGAGTGTGCAGGGAATAAAAAAATAGATCATGTATGTGTTTGGTACAAATCCTACTTTAAAACTCAAGGAGCAACTGTAATTTCCTTTCATCACATGATAATAAGGTTGTTATGGTTCTGTGTGTAAGGTAAGGATAGTATAGCATACATTCATAGTTGATCTGGAATAGCTTTTTAATGTCCTGCCAGACAGAAAATTAGGAGGTGCTGTGTTCTGTTGCAGGACCCACATGTGTGGTAATTCCAAAACTGAAAATCACTTAATTAAGTGACTTTCAAGCCAGTTGCAGTGTCACTAGTATATATATAAAAGAGATAGTTTCTAAATTTGTGCAAGAAATATACAGTTAAATCCATTATAGTCCCTGAGTCCGATATAAATCCACAAATCCAATGCAGCAGGCAAAGCAACATCAAGAACAAAAATATTTGAACAGTGTTAACTTTATCTTGCAACTAGTATTCATTAATCACCAATTAATTAAAATGCAGCACTGAAACGAATGAAGTAGCTACTTTGCTGAAGCAAATATGTAAGTATTTGTGAATTCCTAGCCCATTAATATTGATTTTAATGGACCAGGGTGTTGATCTGTTTAAACAGGAATGGAAGTCGTCACCAGGTGAGAACCTGTAACATGCATGTGTTAAGCATACATTAGTCAATCCTGAATGCAAATCCATGACAATTAATACATACTTTAGATAGTAATATGGAGATTTAGTCAGTTCAGAAACACACATTGTCAGCTTTTAAAGCTGTTCAGTCACTGGTGGGAAGACAGCTTTCTCATAGTCTGATACTCTGCTCACAATATTTAGTGGCAGGAGACTCAAAGCTTGGGTCTCTCCAGCTCTTACTGAAATCAGGTAATCTTATGGTACAGATTCTTTCAAAGGAGATACCACTGAACACATAGTTCAGAGAACTGACAATTTTTTTGAGCAGAAATTCTAAATATTGAAGCAGGTTTCCACATTTCAAATAGGATTTTTTTTTGGTAAGGAGGTGTTGCTGCTTTAAAGCAGTTGGATAGTATTTTCTTCACTCTTTTCACCAAATGATAGCATAGATCAAAAGATTTCTGGACAAATATATTTAAGTTCCAGAGTTTGGGTGATGACAGTGAAGGCTTAACAGTGAAGGGAGGCTGGATTAAAATTTAAATATGGAATTGCTGTAGTCTTTTTAGCATACCCCGAAAGAACTACTGCTTCAAGCCTCAGTTTAAGGGATATAGTCTTTTGAAGACCATTGCCACTGTACTCGATTTTGGTGTTAGTAGGACTCATGTGTAGCTAAAGATAACTTTAGATAAAGGTAATTTACTGCTTTCAAGGTGGAGCTCCAAAACGACAACTTTTCTTGAGGAATACATCCTGAATTTCAGTAAGTCATTCAGACAGGGAAAGTACATCAGATTAGGAAGTCTTTAAAGGGGTAGGACTTAAGGCAAGCTTACAAAAGTTTAACTAAATAAGCTGATGTTATTTTTTTATTGTCCCTCTGCACATCCGGCTTAGTTTGCCCAAAACATCTGCTTTTGATTTTTTATGATCGGGCTGCCCTATTTTTTAGCTTTGGTTATTGGTTAAATAAGCTGGGAACATTCAGAAGAAAAGTTACTGAACACAGGCAAAGAAGGGGGTTTAAATTTTTTTGGGGTCTGTACTAATAAAAAATTCTGATGTAACACCTACTAAAAATAATGAGAGATTAAGTGTTCTTTGAAGCACCTGAGCTGGATATTTGTTTGATGGGATTAATATTCGTATTGCTTTATTTATAATGGTTTAGAAAGCCTCAGGGAGTAAAAAAGCCTTTTGCAATAATTTTTTCCTTTCTGACTTGCTTTCTAGGAGTGAAATGAAAACTAAACAACGTAACATATATAATATATATTATATAATTATAATATTGTATTTATTATATCTTGATGAAGAGCAGGCACTGTAGATGTCTTTCCTAGGGGTTCCACAGAAAGGCTTTTAAGAGTTTCTTTCTATGCATCATAGTGCCCTGGTCATTTCCTGTTCTGATTAGTAGAAGCGGTGATGAGTAGAAATTATGTCCTACTAACCTCCTGATGGTTTTCCTCCTAAATTTAATTCTTTTTTTTTTCTAGGAAGCTGCTAGAATGTTGTTTACTAACATTGTTTCTTTGCAAGCAGGGATTTACAGTGGAGGACATAAACCAGCAACTTCCCCACACATAGGTATTCCTCCAATTTAACTTTCTGTACTGTAGATTAGACCATGGCCTGAAAAAGGCAGTGAGTTTTTCAGCTGGTGTAAGGGACAAAAAAAGGCATTATATTAATCCCATTCAACCAGCCGGAGAACCTAGTGCACATAAACATTTCAGGCTCTGCCCTGTGAGATCATCATATGTAAGCTGTTTGTTTGTAATGGCAGATAATAGCCGTGAGAATGTATTTCGTAATGAAGATTTTGAAATACATTTTTACAAATCATTCTCTTGTGTGAGATGAAGTAACCTTCATTTGGAGTAACAGGAATGCAAGAAAGTGAATAGATTCTCACACTTGTTTTCCCTGTGTTTGTTTGTTCACTTTCTAGTGGGCTGTTCATTGCAATGATGCTGAGTCTGCTCTTCCTTGTGTTATTGAGGTTCACAGCTGGGGTTCTCTTCTGGATTTTCATCTTTGGTGTGATTGGAATTATAGGTTATGGTAGGTGTAATTTTCTAGCTTCTGAGACTATTTTTTCTTATTGCTTAAGTTTGGGCAAGGAAAATCAGTAGTTACTTCAATTAAATGGTACAATTGGGTGAATTAATGCCTAGTTTTAGGCACAGTTAAATGAGAAGGACATAAATGGCAGCAAAATATAGTAAGAATCCAGCTGTGCTGATACTTAGCAGCGGATGTAGTAACCCGCATTATCTGTGCACAGTATGCTTAGTCTGTAGTCACTTGTACTGATACTTCTTTCCCATATATGTGATATCATAATTGACTAGTCTTACAGTGATGCATTTTTGGGTTTGCTTACCTGACAGGCTTATACAAAAGCAAAACATTTGGTTTGTAAGATTTTTTTAAAATTTGTCTTTGCATTCTTCAGACACACTCCTATTATGTTGATTGTTTTTTAAAAGGCATCTGGCATTGTTACTGGGAGTATGATCATCTTAAAGGAATACCTGGATCTGACCTCACTGTTTATGATATTGGATTCCAGACAGACTTCAAAGTGTACCTGCAACTGAGGCAAACATGGTTAGCATTTAGTAAGTGCTCTTTAAATTTGGTATCTCTTAATGGATATTCAGGAAAATCCATCAGTGTCTTGATACGCTTTCTGCCTTGGTAAATCTCCTTCTCTACACTTGTTGGCTCAGAGAAGAGAGCAGAATTCCCTTCCTTTGTATTGTGTAAAAATGTGCTTTTTTCAAGGAGACTAGTGTATTTGTAAGGGGAGATAATGCAATCACACTAGTGATAAGAGTGAAAAAAATCTTTTGTTATTAGCTTTCTACTTCCTGTGTGTTCAGTCTTCATCATGGGGAAAGCAGAAGGTGATAATTAAGTTGATCATTATGAAGTTGCGTAAAGAGGGGTACTCAGATTATTTTTTCTCCCTCTTTGAGGGCCCCAGAAATGACATTAATAAGTCACATTAATAACTGCACTTCCTTGTATCTTAGAATCATAAAATATGCTGAGTTGGAAGGGGCCCTTCAGGATCATCAAGTCCAGCTCCTGGCCCTGCACAGGACACCCCAACAATCCCACCTTGTGCTGGAGAGTATTGTCCAAACGTTCCTTGAGCTCTGGCAGCCTTGGGGCCATGATTACTGCCCTGGGGAGCCTGTTCGGTGCCCGACTCTGGGGGAAGAACCTTTTCCTGATCTCCCACCTAAACCCCCCCGACCCAGCTCCAGCCATTCCCTTGAGTCCTGTCACTGGTCATGAGAATGAAGAGATCAGTACCTGCCCCTCTACTTCCCCTTGTGAGGATATTGAAGACCACAGTGAGGTCTCCTGTCAGTTTACATTCGTGTCACTGAATTTTCTCGGAGTCTGATCTAAGATTGTGGAATGAACCATAGCAAATTTCATCACCTTTATTTTCAGAAATGCTCCATTGCCTTCTCTTTCAAGGGCAGTGTATTTTAAACAAAATCCTACTGGAACAAAATAGCCTGCAGCATACATGTTCCTCCCCAAGAAGGGAGAGGCAGAAGAGAGAAGAAATGCCTGTCAAATATTTCTTGCACTCCTGTTACTGCTCTATTAGAAGACACACAGACTCTTAACTGATGATGAATGGGTCATAACCAAAAGCACTGCCTCTCCCTCTTGGTAGCTAAATTAATAAAACAGTAGTTTGCTGCTTAAATCTCATTTCTCTTCTTTGTGTCTTTGTTTACCTCTATGTTGGATCATTGAGCTTATGAGGCATCTTCTGTATATTGTTGGGGCAGAGCTTTTTAGTGTGCTCTCCCTAGAGAATATTAGGACTTTATTATGGGTTTTTTTCTTGTGACTCTTCAACTCTTCCCCTGCCTGATTCTTAGCAGACAGTGTGTAGTTTATCTAGAGTTTAGTGTCACTTTCACATGAGTAAGTTGAGGTACTCAGGAATTAAATTGCTTTTCCAAAATCACCCAGCAAAGTAAATAGTTATATATCCTTGAAGAAAACGTAGTCAGAGTCCTAGCCTAGAACTCATCGTGTACTGACATTGCTTGCCTTTTTCACAATGTTTTGGACAAGTACATTAACCTAGCAGAGCCAAGTTGGAATGAGACCAACTTTAAAGAATCCTATTTATATATTCCTTCATGGGAAAATGGTATTGAAATGTGTTAAACAAAAACTTTGTTCTGAACAAGATCTATGGCTCTGAGCACCTCAGTAGTCATTTGCCACCTGCAGTTCTATTGCCAGGGGTAATACTTGGGACTGCAATTCGACATCATCTGTGGCTATTGGGTCTGATATTCTGAGACTATGTCTAAGCTGTGGGACCTAAAGCCAAATCTCACGTTCCTTTGCAAACCTTCATATAAGTTTTCGGATTCTTAAGGGTACTGTCCCTTCTGTCTTTCTCTCCCTCCACAGAACTTCTTGGTTTCAGCTGGAGGAGACACATCCTGCTGCATACAACAACCTGCCCCTACTGGGCTGGTTTAAGTGTTGTGTAATGATCAGAAGCACCAAAAATAAATGGATATGTTTCAGAGTCAGAGGATGTGTGCTTCAGGCATTAAAGACTCAGTCTTCTGTAGATGAAGTTCACAGAATTTTCTTACTTTCTACTGCAGAAGTAGGTGTTGAACCAACAGAAATACAAATCAGACAGAAGCAGACTCTACTGACATCAGAATTATGATTCAAATACTGCTTATAACTGAGGGCTCTTAGCTCTCTAATATCAGAGCATGATTCCAGCAAAATAACTGGAAGGTGAAAGTAGTTTGTCCAGAACTGTCCTTAGTCTCTTTTTTTTTTAACTCAAATCAGGTGAAAGGAGCTCATGCCAGGTTAATACTCAAACAAACCTATTGATTTTAGTACATCTAAATTTTAGAACAGGATAGATCTGAAAAATGCACTCTCCACGAAAAACTTGACTCTTCATCTCCTATTTTTTATCTAAATACTACAAATGAGCAACAGTATAGTATGAACAAATGCTTGTAGTATGAGCAAAATGCTTGTTTATGAAAAGTAGAATTTGTAAAGGATGAACTCTATCTAAGGCTAGATACTGCAGTCACATTGCAGTAAATTTTAATCTTTGTCTGAGAATTATATGTTCCATTTTGCTGTTAAAAATATAAATGCTAATATCAGGGTCGTACACATTCTGACTAACTCTCTGCATATAGAATTTTTTTACAATGGGACTTAGAAAACTGTGAAATGGGATTGAAGTTTGGCAGGTGCAGTTGGAGAAAGAACTGCTCAAGCAGAGAATTTTAGAGAGTTCATGAACAATGGTTCAAATTACAAGGAAAAAAATTACAGAGGCAGCATATGGTTTGGTTCTTGATAACTTCTTTATTTGTTTATTTACAGTGATAATACTTTGTGGTGTTGAGGTCATAATCATACTGATGCTGATCTTCCTAAGAAGTCGGATCCGGATTGCTATTGCACTGTTGAAGGAAGGTAGTAGGTATGTTTGTCTGATTTTAATATACGTTGAATTTTATTAAATGATCTCTAGAGTACACTCTTCTTGAGTTCCATCTTGCACTACTAAGAGCAGAAAGTTGGGGGTTAAAATACAACACTGCATTTGTTGAACCAAACAGGTAATATAAGGAATGCCAGTTACCTCTTAATGAGGTTGTGCTTAATAGAGCTTTCTCTTTTAAAGTAAGGTATTTCTTATCTCTCCACTTCTTGCCTTAAGACTACATATGCTGTTGATGTTACCACATATACTCAGTGCAAGAAGGTGTCTGAGCCGAAAAGCTAAGTGTGGTACACTGTTAATAGGAGCCTGGGACCTATAAGTGCCAACTTTGCTCTGTCATTGGATTGTCTCTGGAGTCATATACTAGTGGTAGAGGATCGGTGTTATTTTGTCTGTGGCTTCTATTTAGGAAAGACTAGGAGATTCTGCTGACTTTAATCAAACTTCTGTGTGGACAGGCATAAATCTGCAGAGAGAAAAGTAGACTTCTGAGACCAGACATTGTAAGAGGGTGCAGTCTAAGATATTTTTTTTAGCTCTGAGTAAAGAAGAAGGCAGAGCAGGATATGAGAGTTGAAGGCCTAAGGGACCTCTTCATTGTGTGTTTCCTGAATTCTGCATAGGCTTTGTTCACAGTGGTTCTTGTTTTACACAGTGTGAACACTTAGTTTTTGGTTGGTTTTGGTTTTTAGGTGTTTTGTTTCTGTTTTTGTTTTTTGGGGTTTTTTGTTGTTTGTTTTTTTGTTTTGGTTTTGTTTTTTGCACGGGAATATTACAAAGGAGAAATGGACTTAAAACTGACTGACTTAAAACATCAGACCCTTGGATTTCATTGCAAATAGGCTACAGTCTCATAGGCCCTGAAAGCAAGGCTCTGTTCTTAGAGCACATAGAGTTAGCTCTGAGTTCATCTACATGCACTTGCTTGTGGTTTTCTGCCATCTCTATTGACACTGTGGTTCCTGGGAATCAGGATTTGGGATTTTTGTCATGGGATTAAGAAATAGTGAAGTTCTGTATTTCACCAGGTATCTGTTTCCTGTCTTATGCTACTGTGCAATTAGAGCATAGCAATTAATTTAGGCAGCACTAAATTATACTCTTTAATTCCTGTTCATTAAAATCCAGGAACACTTTTAACATTCTTCAAAACCTTTGTTCACAACCTTGACAGGTGGAAGGATTTTAGAAAATTCCTAAACTTCTTGCTGAGTAGTAATAGCATTCTGTAGTTTTCCAGCAGCATGGAAAGGTCACTTGAAGGTGAACTTTTTGTTCTCATTCACAATGGGTGAGATGAAACACTGTATGTAATTACTGTAAACCTAACAGACCACGCCCTGTATTTAGGAAGATGAAAAGAAAGGTGCTAATGACTGGAAATCAAATTATGTTTTTCAATACCTTTTAGCTACATTTTCAAAAATATTGCAGTTATAATGCCAATAATTGACTTGAAATCCATAGTTAGAAACAACAGTTGTTAATCGGTTTATTGGAATAATAGGCCATGGTCTTAGTGGTAGCTAAGAGGCCTACCAATAACTACTGAACACAGCTAATTTGTTGTGAGTATTTCTCAGACAGCAGAAGGCTGTGTCCTCCTTTGTGACTCGTAATGGACTTCTTTTTCTCTGGACTCAGACAACAACCGATGTTTTGCTCGTAACATCTGCCTTGCAGAGTTTCCTTGCATTCCTTGCAGCATTTACTACTTTACCTTTAGAAACTGAGTAAATTCTTCTCCTTTTGCATTCTGGAAAGTGCATCCTATAAAACAAATAGCACAAGAAGTGGCATAAGTCATAGAAAACAGTACTAGAGTAAAAGGCTTGTGGTAAGCTTACAGGGTTACAGAAAAGAAAATTTAAAGAGGAAGAGGTAGCTTACAGGCATGTGAAGAGAGCCAACCTGTAAGCTTCAATGAACAAAGCACATGCTCTCTGAATTCACGTCCAGTGAGATACCCAGCTGGAAGTATTTAACTTCTGGGGTAGCAGCAGCCGGTTTACCGAGAGGGGTGGTATCAACTCCCACTTACAGAGAAGAAGCCCCTGGCAGGGTAGGAACTGGCATGCTCAAGTTCCTGCTCACTAGTCACATTCTAGCCACAAGAATTAGCTGTAGAATATCGGTCTACATATGCCTTGATACTAAAAGAAGCTCTCTAAGCTGTCAACAGCGAAAGGCAATTACTCATTTTGCCTGCCTGTAGTCCCAGGTGAGCACCGCTTATCTATGGCACATGCAAGGAAAGTCACATAGTCACAGGAAGGTGTGGGTCTGTCCTGGCGTTGCAAAGACAAGTTGACTGTCTCTGCCCCCGAATAGCTAGCACTTAAGGCAGGAAAGTTGCTGGGAACAGAGTTGTCAAATACGAATAGAACAAGGTAGTTTCAGGTCTGTAGCAGTGAAGGAAGAACACAGGACGAGCAGAGTGGGATAAGGACATAAAGGGTACTGTCTGCAGCAGTCAGCAAGGAGATGTCATGAAATTCAGTTAATAACCTGGAAAGAGATGGATCTCTGAAACAGTCATGAAGAAGGAGAAAGTAGAAGACAGGCTGGAACATGGTAAATTGATAAAGTTCACTGTTTTACCATTGATAAAAGTGGAGTGGTAGAAATGACAAAGTCAAGATTTGAAGACATAAGAAAAAAATTCCTGCGGTATTTTGCAGTCATAGCATAAGCACTAAATTATGCTATGACTGTCAACAAGGATCTCAAAGTAAAATTGCTAGAAGAGGACTGATAAAAAGCTTGTTTTTGGAATTGTTGTAGCTTATTGATATGTTTTGTTTCTTTTATAGGGCAATTGGCTATATAATGTCTACACTGTTCTACCCAATCGTCACCTTCTTACTCATTGCAATTTGTATTTCCTACTGGGCTGTGACAGCTGTGTATCCTTCTGTCTGTGTACCTATTTGGAGCAAGTTTTCTGGTCTGCAAGACTAGATGATTTTCTGCTATTTCACGTTAATTAAACCAATATTAAGAGGGCTGTTTGGTCACTTAACACTTACTCTTCTGATGCAGTTTTCCACACTGCACATCTACATGTGATGTACAAATAGGACAGTGCTTTTATTCAAATTAGAAAAACCTGGACTAAAGTTCAGGTCAAGGCAGGGGAATCCTACAAGGCCTTGAGTACTGCATAAGGTTGACTCTAGGGGGTGAAAAGGTGTGAATATGGTCTTTAACGTGCTGTGTGCTCTATTAGCCTGGTGTTAATAGTTTCTTAGTTTACTGGAGGTGGAGTGGGTTCTCTGTGTGTTTTATTCAGAAACATATGAGAAAGGAGTGAGAAAACATACAGTGCACTATCTTCTCTGAATTGCCTAACAGCAACCACTGTTTGTTCCTGAACAGCAAGGGTTTGGTAAGGATTTTAGAAGGGGAAAACTGCTATTTGAAAACCAGTTGTTATTTCATATGCAAAGAGGATCAGTTGTTGCTGTTCAGGACAGTGTTAATTCATCCTGATGCTCTGTATCTACTTCTGCTAAAATACAAGAACTACTGCTTAGTCTGCCTTGTCAAAGATAGATGTGGAGGAGAAATGGGGACAATTTTCAAGGTTATGCCTCCTGCCCATTTTGGTCAGGGGTTATTACAGCTCCAGGTATGAGTTTGCCTTAGTTCTCTACGTAATGAGAGTACTTGGTCTTGTCTGTCAACCCTTCAGATAACATCTCTGCAGAGCAAGAGCAGTTTTTTCTGTTATCTACACAAGTTCTTTAGAGTTGAGTTCTGCAGAGTCACCCACTACAGAATCCTAAGCTGCTCAAAAACCACAGTTCTGTGATTACTCCTTAAAATATTTCATTCAGTTTTCTGGCCACATCAGGGGAACCTGTGTATAAAGTAATGGCTAATCAAACACTGTGCAAGTATGCAAACCTGACTTGTGACCCGGAGGTAAGTGTAACAAATATTTACCTATGATGAGAGCTATACAAATTGCATTTCTTAATCACTATTAAATGCACTAGTAAAAAATGTGCATATTTTAAGTAATGAGTCCCCATGTTAAATCCGAAAATATTACCTAGTGGTCAAGTAATACTTCTTTGTTTTACAGCCATAAACTAGTTTTTCTGCTAAACTGTCCTGTAAATGTTGACCATTCTAGTTTCCAGGGTGAGAAAGGAAGAGACGGAAATACAATTTTATTGGAAAGGTGTTCTTGAATTTGTGAGGAGTCTGTTTTTTGGTCTTCCAAAGGCAGTGGTAAACTTTGAAAGCTGCGCCTCAAACTTGCTCAAGGGCTAGCCGTGATTGGAAGCAGAAGCTTAGCTTCTTCTGGCACAGTAATTACCTATATGAAGCTCCAGAAATATTTGTCTGGCTTTTTTTTTAAATTTTGCCTTTGATCAAATGTTTTTACTTGACTGTGGGTTTGAATTGAAGTATTCTTTAAAAAATAGAAATATTTATCAAATGCACCAGAGGGGAAATAACCCCATGCACCAGCACAGGCTGCAGGTGACCTGCTGGAGGGCAGCTCTGGGGGGAAAGACCTGGAGATCCTGGTGGACAATAAGCTGTCCCTGAGCCAGGAGTTTGTCCTGGGGACCAAGAGGTGCTTCAGGAAGAGCATTTCCAGCAGGTCAGGGAGGTGATCCTGCTCCTCTGCTCAGTCCTGTGAGACGCATCTGGAGTGCCGTGTCCAGCTCTGGGCTCCTCAGGACAAGTGGGACATGGAGCTCCTGGAGCAGGTTCAGCAGAGGCTGTGGAGATGATGATGGGAGACTGGAGCATCTCCCTGACCAGGAAAGGCTGAAGGGAGCAGGGGCTGTTCAGCCTTGAGAGGAGACACAGCTGAGAGCGGCCCTTATCCCTGTCTGTCAGCATCTGCAGGGAGGGGGCAGAGCATGGACCAGGCTCTGCTTTGTGGGACAGGAGGCAATGAGCAGAAGCCGATGCATTGTACTGCAGTGGCAATGCACACCCTGCTGATGTCTAAACGCTACAAAAGAAAGCAATTGGAATCGATCTGGCTTCATTTCATGTCCAAACCAAGCAAATACATGAAATGAACACTAGAAATAGGGAAAAGTAATTCAATGTAAAGATTACTCCTTTTTTTAATAGTCTGAGATACATAAGCTAAGTTGTTCACAAAACATCCAAAGTTTGTGAGAAATTGTATAGCTCAGTTTTTCATTTCAACTGTAGCAATTTACCTGAACATCTGATTTGGCCTCTAGTTTTCAAATAAATACATATTTTTTAAAATTGAGCAGATTTTCTCTAACAAACATTTATATGTCTTAAAAATAGGTTACTGAAATTCAAATTCCATTTATTCAAGTTTCAGATATGCAGTGAACAGCCTTGTTTGCCAACACCTAGTTTAAAGTTAAGTCTTCGCATAAGACTGTGTAAATCTTTGGTATGAATCATTAAATATGTAAACAGGTTACATAGTGTTGCAGGTTTGAATGAGCTAATGAAACATCAAGCAGAGTTATGTTATTTGTATTAACCTGCTAAACTTCAGAGGCTGTGTACACAGAATTCATTGCTTATGATTGTGTTGTTTATTTTTCTTTCTATTTAGACTTTTAACACAACCAATGTGACTAAATTGTGCCCAGGTGCTCAGTGTACTTTTGCTTTTTATGGAGGAGAAAGCCTGTACCATAAGTACATCTTCATCTTCCAGTTAGCCAATGCCTTTGTCTTTCTCTGGCTGGTGAACTTTGCAATTGCACTGGGTCAGTGTACCCTTGCTGGTGCCTTTGCCTCTTATTACTGGGCCTATCGAAAACCAGCTGATATTCCACTGTGGCCACTCTTCTCTTCATTTGGACGAGCAATACGGTAAGACTGTGGAGCTGGATGTGAGCCTTGTCATGTATCTAGAGAAGCCAGTCTTAGAATATCAGATGAAAATGATTTGTCAGCTTTATGGTTTAGTCTCGGTGGCAGTCAAGCCCCCCACAGCTGCCTGCTCGCTCCCCCACAGTGGGATGGAGGAGAGAATATGAAATGTGAAAATACTTGGGCTGAGATGAAGACAGTTTAATAGGTAAAAGAAAGCTACATGCACAAGCAAAGCAAGGAATTCATTCCCCATTTCCCACAGGCAGGCACGTGTTCAACCGTCCCCAGTACAGCAGGGTTTCTTTATGTATAGCAGTAACTTGGGAAGACAAACTCCATAATTCCAAACTCCATAACTCCAAATGCTCCCCTCTTACCCCTCCTTCCACCAGCTGTTACTGCTGAGCGCCACACGCTATGGTATGAGGTATCCCTAGGGTCATTTGGGGTCAGCTGTCCTGGCCATGTCCCCTCCCAGCTCCTCATGCACCCCCAACCTGCTCACCAGTGGGGCAGGGTGAGGAGCAGAGCAGCCCTTGGTGCTGTGCAAGTGCTGCTCAGCAATGGCTAAAATATAGATGTGTTATCACTCTCCTGGTCAAAAATCCAAAACATAGCACAGCACAAGCTACTATGGAAAAAAACTAACTCTAGTCCATCCAAAACCACCACAATTGGGAAGATGTAGTTATTAGGGGAAGGCTGAATCCTGTAGCCCTACAGCACCAAAGCTGCTGCAGCTCCCTGCCCCTATGTCCAACCAGTTGTAACACTGAGCAAGTACTCCCAGTAGACACACACTAAATACATGTATACAACACATGTATACACAGACTGAGAGACAGACACAGCACTCACAAACACCAACAGCACCAATGGCTTCATCCTCTTCCTCTGTGGCGGATCAGGATGAAGGTCCATTAGTTTTATGTAATTCCCACTAATGGACCTTCCTCCACTTCTGATTTTATTTGTATATACATACACATGTGCATACATATATCCGTGTACATATGCATACGTGTGACATAACAGTCAAATATTTTGTTTTTAGATACCATACAGGTTCGCTGGCATTTGGAGCCTTAATTCTTGCAATTGTCCAGCTTATTAGAGTAATACTGGAGTACCTGGATCACAAACTGAAAGGTGAGATTTATGAATCTGCTCTAAGTTGTTAAGACCTTCCTTGCTAAATTACTTCCTTACTTTCTCAGTCTGTTTTTTAGCAATGAAAAGAGATTAATTCCACATTATCCATTGTAGTTTCTTTTGAAGCCAGTAATAGTGTGTTGATTTACTTAAACTGAGTCTATGTTCTTGAGAACTTAATGGAAAGTTCAGATGGGATGTGAGTCTGATCTAATTGAAAGCTACTGAGCTAAATTTGGTCGAGAGAGAGAGTCCATGCCTAGAAATAAAGAAATAATGTCACAATTTAAGATCTTCCTCTGAATAGCTTTCTGCATTCTGAAGACTGTTCGTGAGTTCTGTGTATGATGTACTCTCTCCTGCTCTTTTCAGGTACTCAGAACTCCTTCACTAGATTTCTGCTCTGCTGCCTCAAGTGCTGTTTCTGGTGTTTGGAAAAATTCTTAAAATTTATAAACAGAAATGCCTACATCATGGTATGTGTTGTGTCTGTATGTGGTCTCTCCTGTCTAGGACACTGAAATATCCTAGACACTACTAGTTGATCAGAAGCAAACAGTACTTGAATCTGCTGAATAAATAATGGGATTTATGGGAGTTTTCAGTACATGCATGTGGTTCTACCATGAAGAAGTAAATTTTTTTTTTCCTTCTGATTTCAGCGTCTTTTTATTCCTTTGTCCATCACCCTCACCCCCAAAATAAGTGGGAAGGGATGGCATAACTGGTTAACTCCCCCTGTAATTCAATAATTGGTATCCCGATTTCAACAGGAATATTAGCTTATTTCATATTGCATGTCGATGACACTTCTGTTTGGAGTCGATATTTGAGTAAGGAGGTCAGAAGGCATGTGATAGTTGTATTTCCACCTGGAAGTTAAAAGCACAAATTCTACTAGCAGCAGTAGTGGTACTTCTCTCAAATAAGCCTTCTTAGCTTCCAGATTAGAGAAGTTTGAAATCTTTGTAAAAATTACATACACAGATTTCAGCCTAGGATGTTCTGGCTTGAAGCAATTTCGGTCATTGAATGGTATGGTCCCAGACTTCTTGTCTCAAAGGAGGTGGCTATAATGGGTCCATTACAACCTGTGTTGATGCAACTGATGTTTCCAATTATTAGCATCTTGAAGAGGAAGTGGATTTTTTGACAATGTTCTTTACAGTTCATAAACTCTCGGAGCTGAGAGCTGTTCTAGTGTATCTTACCCTGGTGGACACTATTCCAGGAAGAAATGGCTTTGTTCCTGAATAACTTTATCTGCTTTACTTTATGCCGCTTTCTTCTTCAGTGAAAGCAGCATCAGGTCCAAGGAGATAAACTACAGGGGTCAGCTCACTTCAGCTCTACAAGTGCCTATTCTTTTCCACTGACTGTATATCTGGTGTAGGTAAATAGCAAAGGTAGAAGAATCCCTCAACAAGTACCTTTTATGCTCTGCTTGGCAAACTAAGTACTGAGTCTACTACCTGCAAGATCACAAGGGGTGGCGTACTCATCACCAGGTGATTTGAAGGGGAAAGATAGATAATATTCTGTCCCAGCCTGATGGGAAGCATTGAGAAGTAGCAGGTGACTGAGAAAAGTGTTTTACGTTCATCTGAGTTTCAAGGCCACATATTAGGGAGAACCATGCATTACGTGCAGTAAGATCCTGGCATATGAGGAGGTATCCTAATTATTTAAAATACTTAACAGCTTCTATTACTTTGCAGATTGCCATATATGGTAAAAACTTCTGCACCTCGGCAAAGGAAGCATTCTTTTTGCTCATGCGGAATGTGGTGAGGTAAGGGACTATCTCCCAGTCCTTGGAAATGTCAGGAGTTTCCGCTATTGCACTCTGTGGACACACTTCTTTCCTCTCCCATATCTCTTCCAAATACTGAGTGCTGCTTGTGTCCTCAGACATGGCCCTCACTTCTTACACTCAGTGTGTAAGAGCAGGCTGTCCAGTACAGTAACCTATACAGAGCTGATGTAATCTCATGGTTTTGTTGTGATTGCTCCTTTAAATTCCTAAGTAATACCTAAGTACATTGTAATAATGCCTCCAAGAAACAAGTGGAGCCCCTGAGAGGATATCTGCGGATACACAGGAGTGGGGTGCTCATCATCTGCTATATGTTTGTCTTCTGAGCTTTGGTCCACTTGGTCTGAGAAAAGGAAAGTAGAAAAACCTAAGTCTTCAGATTCATTCAGAAATCTTACGAGGTGTTGGAGAGTGGAAGTAAAGAAGATAGAATACTGTCCTTTCAAAAAGATTGTCTTTAACATACCCTGATCTCCTCTGATGCTTGGAAGTTTCCTGGCCCTTTTCTCCACTACCAAGTGTGCTGCCAAACTCCCTGTTCTTATCAGTACTTTCCTTTGTTGCCCCTGGTTCTTCCTTTGCTACTGTGAGATCAAAAAATAATGGGAGAATAACTTAGGAGCAGGCCATATTGATGCAATAGCACACAGAATCACAGAATGAACTAGGTTGGAAAAGACCTTTAAGATCATCTAGTCCGACCTATGACCTAAAATCTCGTTACCAAGCAAGAGACACAGTAAAACTGGTTAGGTGGTTTAAATCATTAAGTGAAGGACTGGGAGGAGGAGAGAAATTGAGGGGAAGGCTGAAAGAGGAAAGTGGACATGATGCTTAAGAAAGAAGAGGAAAGGATTGGAGATGGGAGAATGGAATACCTTCACTGTGTTACCCTGCACTAATATCAGGACAGTGGTGTCCCTACTGTGTAATGCCTGTGCAATAGAAAAGAGAAGCTGCCTACAGAATATCACCTCTCTGCCCTTTATGATTTTGCTCTTAATCAGTAAGAACAGTAATTAAAAGCTAGGCATATAATTCTGTTGTTTCAAATAAAGATGTGTTTATCTTGTGTACTTTGCTAAATCTGAATTCTGTCAGGTTAATGATGATTTATCTTTTTAGTAGTTCTTAATGTTTATTTTTCACAGTAGTCAGTGCTGTATATTACCATATCCATAACGGTAATGTGGCCTTCAGTGCTGTCAAGAGGTTGATGATACAAAGTTCATTTTTCATCCCATTATTTACCTGCAGTTTCTGATTAGACAGGCTGGCAGGACATTGAGCAGAAACTCCCTGCTGTGCTTTCAATGAGAGCTGCAGATTCATTGTCAGCTTTTCTGTCTACTTTCTTTCATCTGTGATTATCTTCCTGCTTTGAGGTCTTCTGCCTTCAGTGTTGTAACATGATATCTTAAAATAGTAGATTTGGCATGTTATGGGGTCACGAAAGGTGGCCAGATAGGACCAAGTGAAAAGGAGGCCTACCAGCAATCTACATAAATATTGCTTTTTGTTTTGATGTGTACTTCACCTATTCTGGCCTGGCTTATCTGTGCCCCTAGAAGAAAGGCTGAAATAAAAATATTTTGAAGTTTCAGGTTGGTTGATTTATTTTTTTTTTTTTAAACCAGCTTGAGCAATAAACAGTCTTCATGTCAGTCCTGTAGCAGCATTCGTACATTAAGGCTTTACTCAACAAAGGCTCAGTGCTTTTTCGCCTCCTGAGATTATGCTGTAGCAACACCATCTCAGCACTGCCTGTCTGTGGTGCTGTGTTGTTAGCCTGTAAAACCAGCAGCAGACAGCTTCTGGTCATGTTTTGCAATTATCCATAGATTTAAGGAGAAAGAATACAAATGTCTGGTTTGCGATGATCATGTATCATTTGTCCTTTGCTAAACAGGGTTGCAGTTCTGGACAAAGTTACAGACTTTCTTCTATTCCTGGGGAAAATCCTTGTTGCCGGTGGTGTAGGTAAGCTGGTCGACTTTTTCTTCTGAATTGTATGTTCTGTTTTCTGGTACACAAAAGCATGTCTGCCGTATTCATATGTGCTTAGTTAGCAGCTAAAGGTTCTCTTTGGGCTGACTATTTGGAAATCTGTTCCTGTGTTTCTAGGTGCTAGATTGAACTAAAACCTTTTTTCTTTTTTTTTCCTTTTCTCCCCCAAGCCCAGCGCCTGGTTTGCCTTGACAGTATCTTTTCCATAATTGCTTTCACAGCTCTTGCATGTGGCTGTTGCAAGGACTTCTGCAGCCACAGCATCATAGTTGAATCAAACTAAATTCACATCCAATAAGTCAGCCACAGTCAGTTCTCCTTTCATAAGAACTGAACAAAATTGAAATGAGATTGACCTGGTAACAGACAACTGCCTACAAGATGTGGTGGTACAGGTCTGCAGGAATGGTCCTGAAGCTCTGCTGTATTTGAGCCCATTATAGCTATAAGCTACAGTAAAAGAAGTAGAATATTTCTGTCATCCTTATAAGGTTTTCTTAGTTATCAGTAAATATCAAGTAGATTATTCATGGTTTTCTGCGACAGAAAAGTGTTTTTCTTTTTTTTTAAATGAAGCACTTTCAGAAATTCAAGTTGGCGGTGTTCTGTTGCAGTTTTTCCAAACTGTCACAGCAGTTTCAAAAAACTATTTTACAAGTAACTGTATTTTGCATTCTGTATAATTTCAAAGTCAACTAATTAATTATATTTTAATCAAAGGTAAAACTAGTACTGAGAGCTGATCTAAAATATTTTGTCATCACTGTAGAATTACGTTATTTATTAATTTTGCTGTTAAATTCAGTAGAATGGTGAAACAAAACAACTCATTAAAGTCTTTCTGGGCCCATGAATATCTTTATGGTAATTGATTAATTTACGTATCTGTTCTGTTAGATAATTAGTATTGAAGAATGTATTGTTTACAAACTTTTATTGAAACCCGCCTTGGATCTGTTGTCTGTTTTATCCATTCTTTGCATCCTGGGAAATCAGAGCTAGCATGGGAATCACTAATTGCCTGTGCTTCTTGCAGGTGTTCTTGCATTCTTTTTCTTCACACAGAGAATACCAGTCTTTGCACAGGAAGTACCAATGTTAAATTACTACTGGGTACCATTGTTGGTAAGGCAACCATTTAATCTCCTGAATACTTGGGGCAGTTTGAGGTGCTCAGACTACTCAGGATGTGGTCTGGTAACAGTTTCTTTGGTCAGCTTCCCAGTGGCATAGTATCCACTCAAGTGAGGACTGATCTGCTGCACTCCAGTCCTTGGGATCCTTCGAGCAGAAGTGGCACTGCAGTAACTCTGAATCTTCAGAAAAATTAGCTTTCACATATCCTCAGACTTCCCAAATACCAAGACACTGATAACAGTACTTCTAATGGAAGGGACTTGTGATGCATTTCTTTCTCCTTTTGTAGAACCCCCTTAAACTTCAGAACATCTCCAGGCTGAGTGGTTCTTGAAGGAGTTCAGAATGTTCTTGGCATAGATTCTCCTCTGAGGTTGAAATAGTTCCAGTTTGGAACTATTTCCTGCTGGAAAACTAGCAGCTACTACATGTTAGAATGCAGTGTATTGAACCTGTGATCCTTGTCCGCAGCAGTATTGTCAGCTCTGTATTTCTACCTTTGGTAGAAATACAGAGCTGACAATAAATTCTTCTAAATTTGCTTAGCAGACTAGGCTTCTGACTTGTGTTAATACCACCACACTGGTGCCAAAAGAAATTTGGGAGTTTATTGTGGTTTGTTTTTTGTAGACAGTCATCGTTGGCTCCTACCTAGTTGCACACGGGTTCTTCAGCGTCTATGCAATGTGTGTTGACACGCTTTTCCTCTGCTTTTGTAAGTACTACGTTTTCTTTCAGTAATACCTGCAAGTCATGGAAAGAGGAGTAGAAAATCGCCTTATCCATTCCTTACAGAAGTCTGGTGACATAGTAACAGACTGTATGAAAAATTAACAACTTCTTCTTTTCATATTGGCTGTGTGATACAGTCTTCCATGCTTTAGTATTCAAATTTAATAACTTTAAGAAGTGTAAGGTAGCTTTATGGTTCATGGAGATACCTGGCTTTTGTTTTTCAGATGTTCCTTAAATTTCATTAAGTTTTCTTCTGGGTGCTTTGTGAAGAGCCCTGTACAGTATTGATTTGTTTAAGCATCTTGATAATAACGACTGTATTCTTTGGTATATAGGTGGTACTTTGTTTTCAGTTTAATAACCCTGAACAAAGTGTTATGCTGAATTACCTCAAAGATTCTGTAAAATACCACTTGAAGCTATCTGTCCCTTGGACTCACAATGGCAGACAATCATGGGCCCTATCAAAGGGACTATTGTTCAGGCTGTCGAGTCAGAGAATACTAAAATCACAAAAGAAATCTGTTGGTCTTGAATTAGGATATGATTATAAGAAGCAGGTGTCATTAGCATGTAGTTCCTTCCATGTGCTGTATTTTTCTATAACGAAAGTCATTCTGGTAGCTCCAAGTAGAAGTTAGTTACATGATAGTGATTGTTCTTGCAATTGGCAAATTATTTGATAAATACTGAGGGAAATAGTCATAGGCTTGATCTTTTATATATATGCACTACAGATTGCTGAAGTGAGGTAAACATAGTAATATTGATTCTTTAAACACTCACTTTAACCTCGCTTCCCTAAAAACTAAGGTTAGCAGGGATTCTGGAAAAATGGTGTTGCCAAAGAATCACAGGAACAAGATCAGTTAGAAAACTCAGAATTGGTATCTAGTTGAGAGCTACATCCTATTTATCTCATGTTATGGACTTTGGTTCTAAGCAAACATGAACACAGGCAGATGGCACTAATAACACTCAAAGAAATAAGCTAAACCACAAATAAATAAATAAATCCTGTTACTTATTTATTTATTTTGTTATTTAGAATGAAATGGACTACAGCAAGTTTGTTGGTGCACTCAAAAATGAAAATATTTTCTTTTAGTTTATTCCAAAGACAAATGGTATATATTGCCACAGAGATATACTAAGATTTGCCTCCTCTAATTTCTTTGGCCACTCCTTACAACTCAGACTCTTGTTTTGGCTCTGCAGATCCAGCTGTCTGCAGGGTTGCTGTTGCAATGACTGTGCTTCACTGACACTCCCTCCCGATTGCCCACTGGTGCATAATTGTTCACTGGTCTGTCACTGCTGCATGGCACCAACTGGGCTGAACCCTGACTAGTGATTTAGTCATGACTTTCTGTAGGAAAAAAAGTAATGTCTGCCTTGTCGTTTTAAAATCATATTCTGTTCTGCTTCCCATGCTTCCATTCAGTAACGAACAATAGATCACATAGAATATTATTCATTCATGGCAGCAGGTTTTCAAATGAACTTTATCTTAGACAGTGAAAAATGGTCCAGTTTTAGAAAGTGCTTAAATCCATGGCTGTCTTTGTGTCACATTTTCTAGCAAGAGGTTTCCAAAATGCCAGGGTTCAGTGGAGGAATGAGAGTTTCTGAAAATTTCCACCTACACTGCCAAACCAAAGATCTGGAGAATGAAAAGGATATATTGTTATCATTTAAAAATGGCAAGATGTTTGTGTCTCTGCATCATGTAAAACCTCTTGGAGTTTGAGAAAATAGAAATTTTATAATGTCCTTCATCAACTTAATAATACAGCTAAATTGCCTTTAATTCTTTTAATGTTAGGTCTTTTGCTCTCTCCTTTTTTCAATTCTGTTTGTGTTTGTGTGTGTGGGGTTGTACTGCTGTTTCATTTTTTGACTGCTTTTGCTGTGTAAATTCAGGTGAAGACCTGGAAAGAAATGATGGATCTACAGCAAAACCCTACTTCATGTCAGCTAGTCTCCACCGAATTCTAGGGAAGAAGAAACTAAGCCCTAAGAAGGCGGTGGGATAACAAACACTAAACCTCAACATCAAAAAGTGTCACTTTTAAGCAAAACGTGTATAAAGTAGGCAAAAGTAAAAACTGTAAATGATGCTTCTGGTTAATGGGTGATTCTTTTTTCCTTTTGCTTATATTAAAAAAAAAAGCAGCATTGGTAACATTTAACTAGTTTAAATGCTTAAACTAACAGCTGTGAAAACAAGGCCACATTTTAGTTTATAGAGTGCCTATGAAAAGGAAAATGTAAATTTGAAACTTTTATAAGTATATAATGATGTTTTAGTAACTTTTGTAATACAACTTGCTGCCTTAGATGACAGCAGTTTTGATAATGTTTCTTCTTATAAGTGTATATTTGTAAAAGAAATTCAGGCAATTTTTGAAAGCACTAATGTATAACCTAATTAGCCATAAAAAAAGATAGTTTGAGACTCTAATGAGGCGATGGTACTAAATCTGTAAATATGGTGCTATGATTGTATTTTTTTGTACAAGCTGCTTCACAGCTATTTAAACTGTGATTATACATGCATTCATGATTCCCTACACTGTAAAATGTAGTGATATTTTAATCACATCCACAACTGCATCTTTTAAGACATAATGGTACCCTGCAGGTCCCAAAGAAGGTAGTCAGAAAAGACTTTAGTTGATACTGCTTAAAGTGAAGTTTTCTGGGAGTTGTGCTTAAAAGATGATGTACCTGAGAGAAGGTCCCACTGCAGTTGGAGTGATTTGTGGTTCACACAAATGAAGTTACAAGGTGGTACAAGATGGTGAATGTATAATTTTTAGCTGATGTCTAAGAGAGATGCACATGTGTTAATATCCCCCTATCTCTGACAAGTCTCTGATTATGTTCTGTTACAAGGAAGTTGAGCTTCACTGAAAGGAAAACTAAATGCAGTCTTTTTTTCATTGAAAGAAAGTCTTTGCTCTGTGTGTGTGCACAAGGAGTTCCATTGCCTCTGCCTAGCTTAGAAGGGCTCCTGCCAAGCCATTGGAATGACTGTGTGGGTGCAGAGGGCCAGGACTGCGCTTCCTGCATGTCTCCATGCTCCCAGTGGGTCACACAGTAAGGTACTAGGACATTGAACTCAAGTCATTTAATGATACAGGATGAATTATTCAACTACCGAGAGATGTTCTGAAGGATTTAGTTCGCTTTTTGGTTGTTAAATTTGCCCAGGCATTAGTACAAAGTCGTTAATACACTTGTTGGAAGCACATTAACATTTGGTGTGGTTTATGACCCTCCCAGTAGCAGAACTGTCACTGCAGTTAAGTAACAGCTCTGCTGATGGAAAAAGTCTTTACACTGGAGAGTTTCCCAAGTCTGTTACTGCCAAGACTGAGCTAAAAAGATTTTAATGTATTAGTCTCCTGGGGTAGCCAAGGATCCAGCCATACTGAGGCCGGCCCTAGTTTTCATGGATTCCAGTGAAGAAGTTATTCCAGTGCTGTCCACTTTCCAGGATTGGCGTGTGCCATACATTTGTCAGTTCTGTGACAGGAGTTTAGCACCTGGAAATACTTTTCTAACCCTAGGAGTCCATTGGTGTCACAAAAAGAAATGCATATTCTTTTCCAGGTGATTTGAAGGCAAGTTTCTGGGGAAAATTTACTGATCATCCACATCCCAATGGGATTTTGCTCTCCAGCTTACAGCTCTGGTTTGTGATGACTGTGATCACTGCAAAGGCAGTACCACTGTCCTTCATGCCATAGGTCTGGGGTCATGTTGATGCACAAGTGACCACCATCCACATGCTTGCAGTTGTGGGCATGGTAGGATCTTGAAATTCTGTGACCTGAGGTGCAGGTGGGAGTGTCCTTGTAAGCTTTCTCTGTGGTCCAGTGGGTGCTGGAGCCCTTTTCCCTGAAACAAAAATGAGGGGTTCATTTTAGGACTCAAATAATGTAAAATAAAGGCATACGGTTTCAAAGGTAACTACTGATTATAGGCACCTTTAGATTTTGGTAACCCCTCCTGAGAGGTTAACCCTAACCTTGATGTTCAGAAAGGACTGAGAATCCTACCTTCGGGGAAAAAAAAGACTCCTGAGGGATTAAGTTTTTCATTATCCTCGTTATCATCATCAGCATCAGCAGCATTCCTTTCTCATTATGTGCATGGCATGGAATACACAACCCCCCCAGGATTCTAATCTTTTCTGAGGATTAAGTCAGTAACTTTTGGGGGTATGTGTAACCGTTCTGTGATTAAAGAAGCTGTTGGTCTCATTACAATCCATGTTCTAAAGCTTTTTTTTTTTTTTTTTTAATACTACTGAATAATTTTCAGCTAAAGAAACTGCATTACATAATCTATATTTCTACTGGACTTGAGTGTCTTACTGGGAGCTCAACTGAAAAAGCATATTTCTGAATATAGCTTGCTTTTTTATTATATGAATGTAACCACAGAGTTTACTAGGAATAAACATAATAGAAATAGTATACAGTTATCTGATTAGAAAACTTTTGTAACAAGCCTATGCATTTACTAAAGGAATTTCTAAAAATGGAAGTTTTAAATTGTATTATTATTTATATATGGTAAAAAAAAAAAATGTGTAAATTTGCTCCTCTCCCTGTTTTGTGAAAGTATTTAGAATGTAACTGATCATCGTTTCTGAGAAGAAAATTTAAAAGCCATTTTCTTATGATATAATTATGAGAACTGTGAAAATACGAAGCAATATCGTGTAGATTTTGTAATCAATAAATTCAGTAAGTAAATAGTAATTACTTAATATTAAAATTGGCTTTCTAAAAATAAATTGCTAATAATTACTAAGTCAAAATTAATGCAAGTATATACTTGGGAAAGATTCACCCAAGATGTTTCAAGACTATCTTATTATATAACAGTTCCTAATGAATCCTATGGGCCAGAGTCAGCAGATGTGCACCACAGAGGAGGTACTAGCATTGACATTTATGGATTTGGACATTTACTTTGTTGCTCGGTTTAGTATAAAATTCAAAATTCCATTTTTTACTTTAGAGAGTGGAACACGGTAAAATACGTCATGTGCTTTGCTGCTGAGCCCCCCGGGGCTGATGATACAGTGCCCACAGTGCCACAGCTGGCGCTGGTTCTGTGCTTGCAGTGCTGGACGGAGGGGATGGGAGAGCCCAGAACCAGCAGGCTCCCGAACTGCCGAGGGCCAGGCCAGGGTCAGGGTCGCGAGTCAGGATCATGCCAGGCACCTTCTCCCTGGGAGGAGCTTTGGAAAAGCGGGTGGCTCTGATGAAAGACCCTTTTACATGACTAGAAGAAAGGAACATTCTCAGGATCACAAACAAGCAGAATGTAGAAACCAAGACAGTAGAAAACACCTGCTATCACATCCATGTAATCATGTTTGTTTAGTTCAGTTTGGATTACTTGTATCTCCCTAGAGCATATTACTGGATGGCTTTCATTTACATGTTTTATACCAAAGTTTTAATGTCAAGCCTTCAAATTTTGTAAAAAAACAAAAAAAAACAAAAAAAACCAAAAAACCCCCCAAAAAACCAACAAAAACAAAACAAACAAAAAACCCCCGTAGAAACAAAACACAGAAACAAGAAGATAGGATTATTTCTTCTGCTGAGGCTTTTTTTTTTCAAACAGTATTCAGCAGATGATTCTTGGGTGATCCAAGGATGCTGAATATTCTTTTAAATGTTAGTATTTAATGAAATATTTTATTATTGCATGTTCTGCTGTAGAACGGGAGAAGTATTTTGGTGGATGCAATGTCAGGCTGATTCTAGAATAGTCAGTAAGTGTTCTTCCAAAAATGGGCTGTCAGAGAAGTGATTATGAAGAATAAACTGACTGTTTTTTAGTAACACAGAGTGTCTCCCTTTGACCAGTTGCTCAGCCTGGACAGCTGTGTCCTTGAAGACAAAGTGCCTTACTGGCTGTTACTTTACCTGGCTTACATTTTGAAATTCATTTATACCATGTAGACTACAAAACAGAAAAGGCTAGAGAGGAAAACCAACACTTTATTTCAAATTAACTAACAAAAAATGAACTGAAGTAAGGATGTCAGGTGTGTTTGGACTGTGTGATGCAGCACCTATCATTTCGCAGTTGCTGTTGTCAAATTATGGAAGTTGATGGTGTGGTCTGGGAGAAAACATGACAATAGTGTTTGCAAATAAATGAAAACAATGCAAGACTGTTCCATTTTTATACAGTAGATTTTTAAAATAGCTTTAATTTGTGCTATAGTGGACTTCTGAGTAGGGCCTATTCTGCTTTCTGTTACAATGATCATGCGTGTTGTACCTGTGTGATTGAGTAGAACTGGGTTCTTGCTACTTACAACAGAAGGAATAAAGCTAACAATTACATATATATTACTGTAATACATCTATTTGCGTGTTTATAAGCATAAAATTCCTTCTCCATTTCAAGACTGATAATTTCCTATTCTGGAAGTGTTTTATAAATTATTCTAAATTTTTAAACTTTTGATACAGGAAATGTTTTTTGGGGTAATATGTAATTTGTACTACACTGTAAACAGTTAGAAAATAAGTGTTTCTTTATGTTCAAGTAACATTACTGCTACTATTAAAATTGTCTGTTGCTCTATACTACAAAATGTCCAAATGCATTTGTCCCAAATAATGAGTTTTAAAACCATAAAAATGGCTCTTTGAGGTTTAAGAAATGAAAGGTAGGTTACTTTTTCATTAATATGATTCTTAAGAGTATATTGTTTTGCCAAAACGGAATTAACACGAGCACGATGATTTGAGCTCTAAACCCTGTTGCTTCTGCTATGCAGAAATAGAAACCTATTGTTTAAATTTCTTTGATAACGGAAGTGCTTAATTTTGTTGTTACTTCACCGTTTTACAGTTCTTGGGGATTGTTCTAATAAAGATTTCGATCTAAGCCGGAGTGCGTCTGCACCGCGCCGGGCTGTACGTGGGGCTGTGCGGGACGGGAGCAGGGGATCTGCCGAGCGGCGGCAGCAGCGGAGCGGGGACGGGGGGCGGCTCCGGCTGCACTGGGGGCGGGGCGCGGTTTGGTGCCGGAGGGATGGAGGGCAAGGTTTGGTGCCGGCGGGATGCAGGGCGAGGTTTGGTGCCGGCGGGCCGCGGGGTGCGAGGCACAGTTTGGTGCTGAGGGCAGGCGGGGCGACCACTGCCGCATAGGAGCGGAGCAGAGGAGGCGCCGGGAGGGGCCGCTGCCACTGCTCCTGGTTGGAGGGGAATTCTGGGATTTATTTATAAAGGATGGAGGATTGTTTGTTACATTTTTTCATTTCAATTTAAATTTTTTGAACCATGTAATGATAAACATATTGGTTTTTGTCTGAACCTGAATTGAGGTCTTATGTAAAGCTAGGTGTATGGCTGAAATGGTACTCAATAGAAATCTCTTTTGGAGTTTAGGATGCTCACAGTCATATTTTCCCCTGTCTTTGTGAGAAGTGAAGAAACCTTTACTGTACACTATGAGTTGGTGGAGCATCACAGGCAGATGACCTGTGGCAGATGACTCCCCATCTGGGCCAGGGGCCTGTTGCATACATTTTTCTGGAGGACGGGAAAGGAAAAAGGCCACCACCAAACCCCGTGCAAAAGCTTTCCAGGGATGGGGATGGATTTCAGCAGAGCTAGCAGTGGGGCAATTATTTGGAGTTGGGACAGAGGAAGAATTTGGACTCGAGGTTAAGGTATGCCTTGTAAATCATTCCATATGGGGAGCCTTGTCTGAAGTTGCTTCTGGCATTCAGTATTCCCTGCAATGAGACCTTGAATTAGCAAAGCAAGTTTTTGAATTAGCAAAGCAAGCTGATATGGCTGTGTGTCTGGGATTCAGTGGCTGAACAGTGAATAGATGCATACACAGAATCTCTGTACACATAGTTGCAGCATATATAATTTAAGGAAGAATGAACATGTATGAGGCTTATACCATAGGATGCTGTTTCTTAGCAAGGGTTAAATGATATCGGTGTTGGTGGGGAGACTGGTTGATTTGTGCTGTCCAGTCGCTGGCCATGAGTAGCAGTACTTGTTCAGCCCAGGTCTGTGCCGCAAGGGGTGGTAGGCAGCTGCTGGAAAAGGGAACTTGTGACAAAGTTGTGGGTTTGATCCCTGTATGGGCTCTTCACCTAGGAGATGGACTCAATGATCCTTGAAGATCACTTCCAACTCAGAATATTCTGTGATTCTGTGAAAGCAAATGCATATGGAGAGGAGAATGACACAGTCTAGGAAGTTTAAATGTGGACCAGTTCAGTCCAAACTAAACAATGAGAGGTGAACAAGCAAAAGTGATCTTCAGAGAAATATTGGTGTTCCGAGCCCAGGTTAGCAAGTAGACTGACTGAGACCATGCCACATGGGAAGAGGTACATTACAGTTGCTTGGAAGAGAAAAAAGACGCTGCTGTTCTATGGTAAATCTCCATGAAAGCAGATTTACTTTTGTTTCCCTTTTATTTGTTTTCGGTTTTTTTCTTTTTAACATTTAGTCAAATAGAAATTTGGCAAGCAAAACCTGCGTGCTTTTTGTTCTGTAAAGCATTGCTGTAAAACTCGATTTTGACCGTGCTAGAAAGTAACAATAACAGTAAAGCATTGTGTATGTTAAAGAACATTGTTTGAATTCAAGTGATCATGTACAGCCTTGCAGAATCTAACATAGTGTACCCAGACACTGGAAGGTATGACTGTAACATAAAAGTTATTTTAAGGGAATTCCGGAGCACGGAGGACCTTTACTATGTGTCTCATATGTATGTTGTTATTTTGATTAAAAACTGGATATTTTTATTTTTTTAAACTAACATCAGTATCTCCTGTTAACATATGCGGTCTCTTGGAACTGACTGCAGCTGTTAGTTATATTGTCCTCCTTCAGAAAATGTCGGGGTTACGAACAAAATTGCTTTCCTGCCCCTTTTAAAATTTGTTTTCAGACTGATGGGTTTTTTATCTCACATGGTTTTCTTGCTATTCACATTACGTTTAAATCTAACGTTGGATGCCTGCCATAGAAATTTTAATCCACATCTAGATTAATTCAAAGCCTACCTGGCACTTTTTCTCATGTACCAGCAGTCTGATCTCCAGTCTTTTCTAGGGATCCTACTTTTGCAGGGTTTGTTCTTTTTGGTTAGCTGAGGGGAATGTCACACTGTGCAAGTCTCCCCAGCAGCCCTGGAATGCAGACCAGTGACCCATGTCACCATTTTGTGGAATGCAGCAGGGCTGCTCATTTTCAGTCGGTAGGTTTGTTTTGGGAAGCACCTATGTTCTGAGCACCTTGCTCATGGAGGTGCCAACTGCTCAGGGAGAGGGGAGAAGGGGCTGCCTCGCTCTGCTCTGGCGCCATGAGTTGTCATTGTGCTGCGGTTATTCTGGGCCGCAGTAACAGAGCAGCAGTGGTGTGGTCTGACTGAAATTTCTGCTAAAGAAGGAAATGGTAACCTAACTGACCTGTTACAGTCAAACAGACCCTGGGCATAATTATGGGATGAAAATATTTCTGGTTTTGTCTCAGCTAGTGTCTGATGTGTACCACCTGTACACATCTTTGTGGTTTGACTTTGCAGATGAATGTTGCTTTTGGTGCATTTTCTGCAAAAACCTGGCATTTTGCTCCTTTGCAAATCCACACATCTGCAGATGGCTTGGAGAAAGAAAGGATTGTTTTATGCAGAGCTTCATAATGTAGTTTCTGGTTGCCATCGTTTTCAACACATCTGACCAACTCAATTTCCTGTCTTGAATCAACTTTCATTTCATTAAGTCCCAGGTTCTCATTTCTCTTGGTTTGGCTGGGCTCTGCAGGCAATCTGTTTTAATTTTAGAGTCTGAAAGAGGCTAAGTTTGGAAAAGAATCAAAGTCCTCCCAGGAGAAGGGTCGGTACTTATTTTGCTCCAAATGATAATGTCAAAAGGGTGTTGTAGTTTTTATTTTACTGTTTGTTTGTTTATTTTAGTTTACGAAGTTCCACTTTCTTACAGAAATACTGACAACTTGAACAGTGTCATCATATTGGTATGTTTATACTCACAAGTGGGCTGCTTTTTGAGAACGCTAACAGTGGTCCAAAACAGATTAACAAATCGTAGTATAACAGTCAGCTGTAGTGGTTCTGGGTCACCACAGCTTAAAAAAAAATTGTTGTTAAACTCTTTGTGAGTTTAATATTAGTGGCTCTTGTATAGTAGTGGCAACTCTTTCTGAACTGATGTCATGATAAACCTGCACTGGTGTGTTTGAATGTATCAGTGGAGTGTGTCTGAGCATCCCAGCCCACTACCCAGCCACCTGTACAAATTCCTGCAGAGACACTGAAGATCAAAGTGCACGTTGAAAAGTAACATTTTTATGCATTTAACTGTGCATAATATAGATACATACCGCTTTGATCTTAAAATCATATTTTGGCTAAATGCCAGTATTGCATTATAGGAATGCTAGTATTTCTGCTGATTATTTCTGAAAATAATTTTTAAAAGTGGCTGCTAGTGATTCCTGCATTCAGCATATTACAGCTTACATACTATTTAAATGGTATTTTTATGATTAACTTTTTTGGATGACCTGCTAACTTATATTAAACAAAACTCAAACACTTCCCTGTGTAATTTTTTTTTAATGGAGTAGCAATCTTACAAATGCAATAGCCTAATTTTAAAATAAGAAAATGTGTAACTTTTTTATATGCTAGTCTACTGTTACTTGTTCTAAGATTCCCCTATTTTTGGTAATAACCTTTGTTTTTGGGAGGCTTGGAGCAGGAGACATCTTTCTCCCATGAGATTAACTTGGGAAATAATATTGGTGCAGTTTGTGATGGCAGCTGTTACATCATTCAGGAAGGGGATT
Organism: Falcunculus frontatus; assembly: GCA_013398115.1. Lineage (NCBI taxonomy): Eukaryota > Metazoa > Chordata > Aves > Passeriformes > Falcunculus > Falcunculus frontatus. The sequence goes on along the minus strand of VZRV01010994.1, from coordinate 425,534 downwards.
GGTTTCTGTTGCAGTATGGCAGAATTTAAAAAAAAATCCAAACCAAAAGTGCCCACTGCGATAAACAAAAAAGCCCGTAAGACAGCAGTGATTGAAGGAGAGCTGATGTATTGTCATGGATGTGTGCAACAGGGAAAAGCTCTTTTTGAGAGGAATGGGGAAGAAGTCCAAGGAGAGGTGTGTAAAGAAAGGAATGTGCAATTTGCAGACAGAAAAGGAAGTTGTGAGGTGTTTTCCCAAGAGTACTATTGAATTACTGTACCGTTATTTTTTGGGGGGTGGGGGGGGAATAAATTAGCAGAAGTAGAAGAGAAAGGACAAGTGTTGTCACAGAGACAAATGATGGATGAAGAGCCAAACATTTGACTTTGGTTGCTCCACCTGTGCTGCTAATCCTGATAATGAATAAATAGTGAAGCTCAAATGTCTTACATCACATTTCAGTTGGTCAGCTGTTTCAACTAAAAGAGTAAATGCTTACTTCATTATTCTTTATTTTTTTTAACTGAAGGGATTCACAGCTATAAGTAACATATGAAGTGAGTACGCTTTAAAGCACAAACCAAATAAAGATAGAAAAAAACCACCCCCACGCATGCATACAAATATGCAATTCTAAATTGAATCTATGCCATCTAAAAGGTGTGGACTCAGCATACAGCATATTCCTGCTATAGCTGCACTCTGTTTCTGCAAAGAGAGCCCATGAATTTCCTCATCACGGCATTATCTGAATTACGCCTTTATACAGCAGGAGGCAGAGAGGATGGCTACAGGGTTGAAGAGCTAAGCAGCAAAGTCACAAATGAAGCCAGTGCACAACAAGGAGAGAAAGACAAAACACTGAGACTTGTCAAAAAAGCATTCAAAGTCAGGCTACAGCAGCAGCTTCAGTTGAGTGCAGCTGACTAAAACTATCCTCAGTTTTCCATAGGCTCTGTCAGCCCAACACCAGCTGCAGACAGCTCTGGCACTGGCAAAGGAAGACTCAAAGCCCAGATTCTCTGCTGGAGTCTCCTATTTTCAACTCTGCATTTTCTCAGCCGCGCTCTCAAATATCTGCTGATGCACTCAACAGTGGCAAAAGTTGAATGCTCCTGGCTTCCTATTTTCATAGGGAAATAGGAAAATTGCTGCCCCTGTACTTTAATCCTGTTCTGACTTTACAACTGAACAGAAAGAGGTGTTTCATAAATAAGCTTAAACTTGCTTTTGTTTCAGGCAATCAGAAGCTACTCAGTTCTTCAGATGAGAATGAATAAGTACTTTTCCTTAAAGGGACTCAGTGCAAGCCAAGTTGCGTTTTAAATTACCAAGTTATGTTAACATCTAAATTAATGTTATTTAGCATTTAACTGGTAAAACTTCAGCATATCAGACAAATTAACAAAAACTAGTGTGTCAGCTCTTGCATGCAGTTTGGTAGCATGCAGATATATGGAGCTACCTTAGGTACTGATAATGGCATCTGGAATTCAGTATTCTACCCAGGGCATTTCACTTTGAAGTTATGTATGCTCAAATGAAATGTAAAGTCAGTCAAGTTCCACTACAGGCCCCATCTTGAGTGTTTTGTGAAAAAAAGAAAAAAAAAAAAAGGCAGGATAATAAAAGCCTTGACAAACCACTGTGCCAGTGCAAGGAGATTGCTTTTGCTACTCAGATTAGCTGAGACATCTATGGGCAGCACTTAAAACAGTGCCAGCATTTAACTTACGGAACTTTATTCGTTCAGAGCTTGCCGTCAAAGTTCTGCTCACAAAAATCATCAACAGAGAACACTACCTTTTCCAAATTGAAGTGGCTTGACCAGCAGTGTTAAGGAATTTCACAGAGTAGACACTAATGCATAGTTGGGAGAGAAAAAAAGGGATATGGACACACACTCCTTCCAAAGTATGGTTTTCTTCTGGTGCAAATAAAATTTAAGTGAGCAAGGGATATCTGTCTTAAATCATTGAAGGAAATTAGTCTATGAAGACAAAAATTAGTTGAATTTATAGTAACCTTTGTTCATCAAATCAGTATATCAAAACATGCCTTATGAGTAAGTCTTAGCACATTAACAGCTCCAAACACAGTAGACTGTAGCGCATTTGACTCAATTCCAGTCATTGTTCATACGCAGTTTGATATAGGTCAGTTAAAATGCCAAACTAGATTTTACTTTTAAAAAGTAGACTGTTTAAGTATTGCATCTTATTTATCACCCTGCTTAGCAAAATCATGAAACGAAAACACGGAAGAAAACAAAAACTGAAGCAAGAAAGATTCAAAATATTAAAGCAGAAGTGACTTTAGGTTCTCCACCTGCCAAGTCACAGTTTAAAATCTGTCCGACACATCCCCAACTTCCCTCCCCTCCAGGTGTGCACCCCTCAGGAGCAGCACTGCTTTGCACGCACCCACTTGTATAGCGCATAATTGGAGTGTTTCAAGAGCCATCTGAGTCCATGAAATTATATTTACTATCAATTGAAATAGATATCAGCCCTCCTGAAGGACTACAGTGTAATGTTCCTCAGTATATCGGGGACCTTTCTCTTAAAACTGAAGATTCAAGTTAAGCACTTGACGAATGATCACAGTTCAGCCATAGACACAGCAACATTTTTGCTTGGCATGCTACAGCAGAAACTTTATTCAGTTCTTTTTGAAAATATTCGCAACCAAAATTTTTGTAAACTCACAGAAATAAGCTTTAACATATAGGCTGTATACAACTCAAATACAGGTAATACTTTTAGCAATAACTTACAGATACAAACTAATGATAAACTACAATTTCACAAAGAATTGTAAACATTTTGCACAATTGTCAGTCCTTTCTTTTAGGCAAAGTGCTCTTTTGATGACAAATAAATTAACACACACATAACTAGAGTGGACTACTTCCGGACAATACAGAAAGGTGTTTAATAAGGCTTGTAAACAACATAAGTTACTTATGCAGAATCCATAAAAGTGTCTTGCAGGCTAAATAGACGTACATACCTGGGCAGCAAAAAATTATCTTGAAAATGCTTTGGGTGTTAAATAAAAAGTTAACATTAATATCTTTCTAATGATATTTTCAATACACTGTGACTTAAGGTTACATCTTTAATAGTTTAGATCCCTGATGAAAAGGAATTAGGTGTGACTTAGTGGCAGTTGTGTCATTGAATGGGGTAGCAAAGGCTGTAGTCCAAGAGCTGTAGGTGAATGAGCTGTAAAACCAGAAACATTTACCAGTCAAACTTCATTGAAAGTAGTACTGACCTTACAAGTCAGTAAATCCCACTGGGTAGTGACAGTTCACTATCCCAACCCTGCAGCATGTTCTGTTTTCCTTAGCCCAGCATCTTCACTCCTCCCCCTACAGCCCACCTTAACACCACTGCTCTGGAGGAAAACAAGCTCAGGCCACACATGTGGCTCAGCCTGGTTCTCCCAAAACCTTCACAGTCCCTTCTAACCACAAATAGGAGCCAAAGTTGTTGACTTGCTGGGTCATAAGAAACAATGACTGAAGAATTTTTGACCACCAGGCTCTCCCCCCTCCCTCCCATTGTGTGTTACTGTGAGGGAAGCCAAAGCTCTCAGAGAATTTGCTGTACTGAGCATACTCACACAGTCCGTGGGATAAAAGCCAGAGAGCAGGTGGCAAACTGTTTGCATTAAATTATGTATTATTAAAATATGTGAAGTAGATGTTTAAATAAGTATTTAATTTCTTATTCTTGTTTTAATAGTCTGGAAGAAGCACAAATAGTTGTGTCTTCATACTCAGATCTTCACCCATTCTATTACAGTGAAGGGCTACTGCTGTCTTAATGAGGTGTAAATAGCTAGCACAGTATTAATATATCCTGTAGAGACTACTAGAAATTATAAATCCATTAGGTTTCTTTAATCAGTGCTTGGTAAACTGTTCTTGCTACAGCTGAAAATTATTTTACTAGGAGAAAACCAGCAAAGCTGTTATACCTACCATCCATGTAGCTGTGCAGAGCAGTGAGCATAGTCCCATCCTGGGGTACATAGGCAGAGTATGCCATTTCTTCTAACATGGGTGGAGACAACCTGGAGGGCTGAACTGCTGTGACAGGAGCAGTAGATGAATGATTAGGACTAACATGTTTCTTATGGCGTGCTCTGCAATTCTGAAACCACACCTGAAAAGGAGGGAAACATACATCACATTGAAAGATTGCATTCAATATTAGCACAACAACAACAACCTTGGAGCTTATCTTAAGCTGAGTTCACATAGTTAATTGGGCCTTTGACACAATGCTGACAGTCCAAATGGAGAAATATCCATTCTAAACCTACAAGTGTGGTCAAGTCAGGAACACTTTTTCAGTACCCATCAGCCCACCAAGGACAGGGACAGATGCAGCGAGGGGCTGGGCATCTCCCAGGGCCGGGGGCCCCCCAGGCCAAGCAACGTCACCTGCAGCCCTGCTCCGCTTGGACCGCACCCCTCAGCACATCCCAGCCTGTCTTCTCCCCGCCTGATCACTATTGACAGCAAAGCATGTTTTTCATAGGATACCCAGTTGCCTTTTCACATGGAAAAGCAGGCAAGTTTTTTTGGGTTTTTTTTTTTTTTTTTTTTTTTTTTTTTTAAGGATTGATTGCAGCAGCCAGATACCTCATTTCTATAGAAACACTCTGTCAATCTTCCAGGCTAGAATGAGCCAAGGCAACTCAAAATTTATTTTTATATTGGCATATAAATATATAATTATATTTTTAAAATCACATTTACATATAAAAAAGCATCCATATGTTTGCTGAGAGACATCTTCAAGCAAAGAGTCCAAATCTGTGTTTCATTTTTGGCTGACATGGGTATATATTTTAACTCTGCTCTCTAGAGCAAATGACTAGATATTCACTTGCTCCTAATGTGTCATACCACAAGACGCTTTCAAAAAGAGCACAGGTTTTAGGAAAAGACTACTACAGACAGAAATGCATATTCGAAATAATTGGCATAGTGCCAATTTCTATACTATTTAGGCTGAGAAGTTTCTTCCTAGAAGATTTAATCCTCCACACAAAGTGGAAGAGGAATACAGCAAGTTTTCCAAATTACCATGCTTGCTCTAGTTCTATTCCTGACTAAGGATGTTGTCTGAAGTTAAAACAGATTGAATACTTTTCCATGTTAGAATAACCTCAGAGAAAATTGTGATTGAGCATTTCCAATGGATGAGTACCAGACTCTGTGAGCCAAGTAACTTTGCAGTGTTACCTGTATAACACGCCTGCTCAAGCCTGTTCTTTCTGCCAGTTTCTGAAGTGTTTGTGCATCTGGATTGTTGTCCTGAGCAAACTGTGCTTGCATAACCTGAAAAGGCAAGATATGAGATTGCAAGAGCATTTGTGTCGAAAGCCACATTAGACAGTCTTCTCAGACTATGGTGCTACTCCTTGCCTGTCTTCAGGCAACTGGGGTTTTTTTGTAATCACTAGTATCTAGAGAGTCCCCAATACATTTTAAATTTTTTTTTTAAATCCCCCAAAGCCAAAATACAAGCCCCTGCTATGCTTAACTGAGCTGTGACATTTACCAGAAATTAAAGAAATGGATTCTGCTTGGCAGTAGTAAAAACTGGAAGAGGTGCTCTTTAAGATTACATTAAAAGAACTGTAGGAGAAAATTCACTGCAAAGCAACTCAAATATGCTCAATAAACACCTATAGCAGCAGACCACAACATAAGGAAGGCATGAGCCATGATCCACCACTCTGAAGATGTTAATATTATAGGGAGTAATTGATCTTTTCATCTCCATGGAGGATGCAGGAACTAGGAAGCACTCTGCATTTCCTTTGCCTTTAACCAACCCAAGAAAGAGAGGCTCCACCTTGGCTGACCTTTTTGATGGTTTGATTACTCATCTTTTTACAGAAAATTGAAGTCAACACTTGTCATAAGGATATAAATTACACTTTCTTTTGAGGAAGTAGATGTCAATTTGGCCTGCATCTTGAAGACTTTCAAAGTCTTCAAGGATTTTCCCTGTTTATGAAAGTAAGGTTTCATGGATTTCTGCAGGATATTTTCAGCAAATTCAAAGCATTCGTTTCTCATTTTTGACCCAGCAAATTTTGCTTGACTTCATCTTTGAAGATTCAGACTACTACTCTCCACATTCAGAAACTGTTTACTTTTGTAATTTTTCATAGAATCACAGACTGGTTTGGGTTGGAAAGGACCTTAAAAGCTCACCTTGTTCCAACCCTATGCCATGGGCAGAGACACCTTCCACTAGACCAGGTTTCTCCAAGCTCCATTCAATCTGACCTTGGACATTTCCAGGGATAGGGCAGCCCCAGCTTCTCTGGGCAACCTGTGCCAGGGCCTCACTGGCCTGAAAGGAAGAATTTCTTCCCAATATCCAATCTAATCCTGCCCTCTGTCAGTGGGAAGCCATTCTCCCTTGTTCCGTCACTCCAGGCCCTTGTCCAAACTGCCTCTCCAGCTCTCTTGGAGCCCCTTTGGGTCCTGGAAGGTGCCACAGAACTAAATAATCAAAAAAGTGTGGACATTCTTTTGTACAAGTACTTTGCGAGGTGCATAATTACATGCTGCCACTCTGACAGTCCACTTATCCCTACTTCCAACAAGAGAAACATTGTAAAGTCTTATAGCAGTCTCGAGTATAGGTATAGAGGTGCAACAAGCAGATAGAAAGTATCATTAAATAACAGGAGTCCATAAGATCTTAAACACCTGCTGAAGTATGTTACAATCTACTTTAAATGGGGGAAAAAAAGGGAGCATGGAAGTTTCAATGACAGCAGCTGGGAAGAAGCCCTGAATACAGTTCCCATCCTAGTGGCTGGTCCCATCTCCCTTTCAGCTACTGCTGGGGAGAAAAGTTCCCTTTTGCAGAAGTTCAAGCTCAATGTCCAGAGCCCTTGCCCTGCGCACCTGGTTGGATTATTGCTAACATGCTTGTTTTGTGTTAACATCACCTTCTGTCTCCAGTCATGACTGTAATAGGAATCCAAGCTTCGAATGACCCCATGTCCTCTTATATAGCACTACTTTAACAACTCGCATGTTATTACACCTCATGAGTTTCTCAACTGCTTTCACTAGGAATAAGAGGACAGGCCAACAAAACGGAACTCACACTGTGACCAGAAATTCAAAGACCTGTTAAACCAAAGGCAAGGATGTACAGCTAGGATTAGGTAGAAACTCACAGCTTCCTTCTCACTACAGGTTAAAACCTCTAGATCTTTTCTCACCTTCACCTCTTTCATTAGAAGCTGGCCCTATCCTAGTGTTTTTCCCTAGAAAGCTAATTTAAGTGAAGTGGTTATCTGGAGTTTGAAATAGCTCTGGACTGTCTCAACAGGAGTTAACTCTTGTCAAGGCAACAAAAAGACAAGAAGCCTGGAAAGCAGGGGAGATGCAGACATTACAATTCCAACTTCCATCCTATTAATGTCTTGAAGTCACATACAGTACCCATCTCTAGTACAACTTTTCACATTACATAATCTGAAAAATATTTTGTCTTTATTATGTTTAGTGATATAAATGGCTGATTAAATAGATTTCATCAAGCAATCAAAATAGAACCACCTTTTTGTTTCCACTCTGCAGAATTACCATCTGCCCCCAGGGAAATAAAGAGCTTGAGGAGTACTATTTCATATTAAACTGCTGAAACTAACAAGCAATTCCAGAAACATGCTGCGTCTTGATAGTTTATGAAATAGTTTAAAGCATTCAAGCGTTTCTTTCCCCCTACATGCATAAAACTTTCTATTGGTTCAGCACCCATGTTCTGCATAAACCTGAGCTACACAAGATTTTAGCACTGTCTCTACCTGGAGCTGATCTGCTGTGAAGCTGGTCCGAGCTCTTTTTGCTGGTTTTGGATGATTAACATCTTGTTCTGTTAGTAATGCTCCTTCCACACTAATCCCATTCCCTGAAACATTAAAAAGAAAAAAATACTGCCTTCTAAACATTCAAAATGATGTTGTAAGTCAGACTGTTCTCCAATAATAACCAACAGCACTTGGTCAGCTGAATTTCAGCTTATAAAAGCCATATTCTATTCAAAGTTAAATTGATCTAGCACCATAACATGTTATGCCCTAAACAACTCCCTTGCAAAAGTGAGGAAAGAAATAAGACATACGGTTGCTTTCTTTTCCTTTGGATACAAAACAAGTTATACAGACTAAAAAACAAAAAAAAACCAACCCCACAAAAAAAACCCCAAAACCACCCCAACAAAAAAACAAACCCACCAAAAAAATTTCCCCAAACCATGAAATAATTTCACTTTATTTTGATTCAAGAATCTGTGCTTCCAGTCTTAGTAAAGCCAGTCAATTATCTCTTAGTAAGGAAAATAAGCTAAACCCCAACAATTGAATTAAATCTGAACCACAAACATAGTTCTTAACAAAAGCGGTATGTTACCATTTTCAACTTCTCTTTTTAGATTGTCCAACATGCAGTCGTAATGTACTCTACAAAGGACTTTCTCCTCAACTAAAGCGAACTCCTCTCCAGTTGAAAGCTGTCTTTTGCAGGAGAAGCATGCAAAGCACGCCAAGTGGTACACGTTCCCTTTAGCCCGCCGGACCCAGTCAGTGGAATGGATGTGCCTCCCGCAGCGGGAGCAGCGAGTGCCGTACCGCCTGCAATGAGAACGGCAACCAGGGGGTGAAGTTAGACACCGTCTCGGGCAAAGCGAAGCTCCGGCAGGATTAGAGGTGACCGGGTTGTAGCAGCGCAGCTGAGACCCACGGCACGACTGCGTTTGCATTGCAAAAAATGTCAGTAAGCTTGTATCTGATAGCTTAAGGCAAGACACTACTGAAATACAGAGGTTAGTATTTTCATAAGGCAAAGAGCAAAACGGAAGCATTTTAACTGCTGCATGAATTCATAGCTCCTCATCATTCCTTTTATAAAGATAATTACTCTTAAAAGCTGAAAGATGGAAACAGCAGACTGTTAAAAATTCTTCCAATTATTCAAATGCTTTTCACATTACTCTAGTGGTAGTCTGAGCTATTATATTTAGCTACATCTCCCTTCACTAATCTTTCAGCATCTTCAGCAGAAGGGGAGAAACCTGTGTCTTCATAGTTATTTCCTCAATTTGCATCACATTATGATTTTTAAATAAACTAAAAAAAAATCTGCGAGTACTTACATTATTACAGTAGAAAATTTCTCTTCAAAGAGGAAACTAGCCACCAAAATACGTCGATTATTTAGATAAGAATTTGTCCCGACAATCTTTGCAGACCCAAATCTTTTTCAAGTTCCACAAAATTTAGTTTTTCCAGAAGTTTACAGCACTCAGCTTGCCCCCTTCCCACTCTGTGTCAAACTTGACCAGTTGGATGCAATCTATTCACTGCACAGCTAAGAAGCCCAGAAATAGTTTGGTCTAGCAATCGAACTAGAGAAGTACTAGCAATCACATCAAAATTAACAGCAACAATTTTTGCTGCTTTCTTGATCAAAGGCTTTGCATCCTGAATACTACATTGCCAATGCAAATAATATTCTTCCTTGCAAGATTATCCTGTAATCTTGAAAAAGGACATTCTAAATAAAATTGATCACAGAAAAGTATAACTGCTGAAAGCTTCTTCGAAATATCATGGGATATATTCTGGGTTGATTTTGCAGCTCCTTGCCATGCCTTAAGCCCCACAGCAGTGAAGCGCTACTCCAAACAGATCATCTCAATTTGGGTTGCATTCTCAGCCAACATTACCCAAGGACGAGTCTTTGCACATACAATAACTTTACAACCATACTGTGGCAGGGGCTTGGACTTTTTTTCCCCTTGATGCATACACAAGTCAGTGATGGTATAAATCAGCAGCTATGCACAACAGGGCAAGGGCAGAGGAGAGACTTAGCGGGCAGTCACATTACACAGACTTAGGGTTCCCCAAGTCCCTCCTCAAGAAAAGTCAGAGTTTAAACTGCTGAAAAAAACCGTAGCAAATGAAAAAGAAAGAGCATCAAGTGAATTTCAATTGTGGCTGAAGGGAAAAGTAACAAGCAAGTATAACAAGTTATCTGATAAATTATATTCCTGGATAATATACCTGAAATAATCAAGTTTGCAGAATATATCTTTATCTTTGATGTAGCAGCTGGTGTGCCTTCCCAGGGACGTTCTGCAAACACTGCATGAGAGGCAGCGCACATGCCAGCAGAGGTCATTTACCTGCAGAAACCCAAGAGAAAAATACCCCTCAATACTTGTACTACCGATATTACATTTTATATTTACAAACCCTGTTTTTTTCCAGACAAGGTCAAAAGTTTCATGTATCCTGATTCACAGAAAAGTTATCTTGAATGCAAAAAAATTTTCCCTATAGAACTGCAAGCATATTGAAGGTTAACTAATTTGATGCATGTCTGCAGAATAAACTTTCATGGATTTGTAATTAAAAGCAGTAGAAGATTAAGCAAGAGATACAAGTTCCATGCAGATATTTGTACCCAGTTCTGTTCTCACAGTGTTAGAGTAAGAGAGCAAGTTTTGGCCTTATGTGACCTTGGGAAGGCAGCTAACTTACACACTTCTATTTCCTAGTCTGCATAAATTCCTGCCGAACAAAAAACAAACGTTGCAAAGTCATTTAAAATTTGAAAACATGAGTGCTGAAGGGGGGGAAAAAAGTCTATCAAATAGAAACACACCATTAACCACACCTCCATTTGCCACATTTCTGTTAAAGCAAAATTGGTGAATGGCATCTGAGTTTCAAAACAGCAGCAGGTGTTTTAATAGCAAATTAGATATTTCTTTAATATGTCCATAGCAAAATGAAATGTAGTCATAGAATGCAGCAGAAATCAGCATTTTTGAAAACTTACATATCTTTTTGGGACATATAAAATAAATAAAATGAGAGCAATTATTTTAATTTCTGCTTTCCTATAAAAGGAACTCTTAATTATGCAGACATTGCGCATCACCTAAATAAATCATTTGACAATCCAAGACTCCCAGTGACCACAAAAATTAAGTAATAACCTTCTGGATAATCCCATGCTGTATAGGAGGAATTCTGTAAATCAAACAACGATTAAGTGAAGATTTTTTTTTTCCACTGAGCCAGTTTCTGATCTCATACCAAACAGCCCATATATTACCTATGGCAAAGCAGATTCGAGGTAATCCAGGACATGCCTTTCATCAGAGCATGGCCAGACAAACCACAGCAAAAGCAAGGCATGGACTCCAACACTCATGCTGGAATCATCCATTTCAGCCATTCTTCAGGCTGCAGTATTGCAGTTTACCCAATGCTTTCCTAACCCTTATCCTTATTGGCAGCCACCTTCCCGTATGCTGACAAGTTTACACCACGATATATGAAACTGTTGATAGCAGTTGATAGCTGTTACCAAACTCATTCTCCCAACCATCTCTTAGAGGGGCCGCAGAGCAGAGGGGCAGCGCTGAGCCAGACTGAGCCTGCCCCTCAAAGTCCTGCCGTGCCAAGGCTCCCTGGGCCTCCCCGGGTTCGCACCAAGCCCCGGCAGAGGCAAGAGAAGCCCACGCAGCTCCGCACAACGTGAACCGATATCCCAGCCACTCAGAGCCCACTGCCTCTTCTTCAGAGACCAAGGCTCTTCCAAAGAGCGGGACACCAGCAGCTTCCGTAGTTGTCCATTTGATGTCATTTATCCGTGTTTCTACTTGTCAGTTGACAGAGCTGAAGTTGGAAGCTGTGCTGCTGCTGGACAGTAGCATACCAGCATCGATTCCTCTCTGCCTACACAAGAAGCAGTAACAGCTAATTTAAACTCAAGGCTAAATAATTTAGAGGTCTTTTGCTCCAAGTCCCATTATCCTGGTTCTTCAGACAGGAGACGGCAGTGACCAGTAAACGATAAATGAGCCGCCACAACGTCACGGGAGTTCACAGAACCGAAACAGAGTTCAAGCCAGCTCTGTTCCTTGTCCACCCGCCCGTTCTGTGCCAGCCCAGGCTGCTGCAAGGGGGACGGGGTCACCCGGACCAGGGATGAGTGGCAGCTCCTGCACCGACCCCATTTTAAGTGAACACTAGCCCCCACAGACGTTTTCCTTGGACCTCTCCGCCTCAAACAAGACCTAAGCGGATGATCTAATAATACCACAGATATGCTTCCAGGGGTGTCACCCACTATCACTTCGCAAGTATACAACAACTTTGTTTAAGGCTGATGGAATCAACCGACTTCTGCCGTGATCGTTACTCTCACTTTTGGAAAGAAAGAAGGCAGAAGTCTGACCCAGAATAATTTTAACGGCTATAATACAAAAGGCAAATAAACTCCGCCCCGCAGTAACACTTCATGTTTAAAGCTACTTAGTTTTGTTTGTTTTAAAATTATCTTACTCGGTCCTGATTGCTAAAGCAAGAGAACTGCTCCGCACGCACACAGCTCATTTCCTTCAAATGTGTTAGTTGACCACCTTTTGCAGGAATAATTTATTTCCACATTTCTCAAGAAGCACTTGTGGCTTCGAGATTCACAACGTTCCTCCCAGACCTACTTCAGTATAATGCACATCGCTCCGCCGCCGCCGTCTGACCGAGAGCGCGCGGGAGTCACCGCGGTCGGGACCGCCCGTTCCCATTTCCTTCCCCGCTTCTCCCGGCGCGTCAGGAACACGCAGCGCAGCGCCAGTAGCGTCACTCGAAACACCGACAGCAGCTAGGGTTCCCCTCTCTGGCCCGAACACCGCGAACAAGCGCGCTGGGACTCCGCACTCCCGTGTCCGCGGCAGCTCCGCGTCGTCCGGGGAGGGGAGGGCTGAGCCTTAGCGATGAGGCGACCCGGAGGGCTGTAGCCTCGGAGCCCACCGGGCCCGGTTCCCCGAGGCTCTCTGGGCACTGCCGGTGGCTCGGGCAGGCTCTCCCTAAGCGGGCCGCCCTCCGACGCCGGCGGTGGGGAGAGTCGCCAGACGAAGGGGGCTCCGGGTCGGGCGCCCTTACCTTGAGCAGGTACTTGTCCACGATCTCCAGGCCGCAGCTGCTGCACACGCACTTGCCGGGGGCGCAGCCCGAGCCTGAGGCCATGGACCGAGGCGATGAAGAGGGCGACAGGGCAGCGGAGGAAGAGCAGGAGTCCTCGTCAGCTGCTGCGGGGCTGACCTGCGGGAGCGCGGGGAGACCGCGGTCAGCGCCCGACTGCACCCAGTACCCCCGCGCCGGCCCGTTCTGGCCCACCGATACCCTGTGGGTCCCGCCGGGACTCTGGCGGCGGCCGCGGTGTCCGCAGGACTCGGCGGGG
>VZRV01010994.1:269686-411795 GCA_013398115.1 Falcunculus frontatus | reverse complement strand
AAAAAAAAAAAAAAAAAAAAAACGCCGCCAAACCCCCCCCCCCCCCAGCGAACCCCCTCACTTGTCTTTATCTTTTACCACCACTTCCCCCCGCCACCTCAGTCTAAGCACAGGTTCCAGTTACATCTCCCTATGATCGAAGAAAACAAACACGGAGGAAAGCGAGAGCCCATTTGACAGGAGCGATTTCCCCATACTCCTAAATCCCAAAGCCCAAGCGAATTCCTGTAGCTCAAACTCACAGCTCCTACACCTGTCTCACCACCTCGCCTCCTGCTTACACCTCCGAAATCCAGTAATAAAACCTTTCTCATTTAGCTAAAATAGAAGGACCTGAGCTGCGAAAGCGTTTCTCCGGCTCTGAGCTCCCACAAGTGCTGCTGATTAACACCGATGTCCCGGTGGCGCCGCGAACAGAGGGTGCGGAGGCTGGCTGCCCCTCACTACCTGCAGAACCAGCCGGCGCCTCTCAGCGGAGAGGCTGTGGGTTACGGGCACCCTTTCTCCACGATCACAAATCTTGTCCACAGAGCTCCCTCACACCAAACACTGATGATGCTCTCGGGACATTAGAGGAGAATAAAGCAGCATCTTGTCCTTCGCAGGTGAGGTAAATAACCGGGTGTCTGCTTCTTAGCACGTATTTAACCAGCCAGCTGCTTTTAATTAAACTTGTTTAGTTTCCATCTTTCCCCTCACCTCTGTGGTTCAGCCTCGTCTCACCATGGATGCAGGACGTGTTGTTCAGCCTCGGTAAAGAGATCTGGGAGAATCGCCCCTACGTTTACAAACATGATGGATTTGATGAAAGGGAATTCTGCTTTTGAGGAGCTGTGTGAAAGGAGAAGCCCCCTGTTGTTCTCCCTCTAAAAAAGATGATCGTTGTGTCAAATCCCGGGCCCCGATCTCGCGGAATTGTAACTGAACGGAACCCCGGTAGAGCCGGCACGTCCCGTCAATCCCTCCTTTGTCCAGCGGTTTCAACCAATCTAACCCTGGGCAGAATCTCTCTGACATCCAGTCGCGGTGTCCCTGACACCGCTGCCTCAGCGAGGCAAGCAGGGCTTTGGGGTTTGCGGTGGCCGTGACGTGGCTCGGCGCAGCGCGACCGACGCCCGGCCCGGCGTCCAGAGCCCCGAGCAGTGGCAGCGAACACGGACAAAGCCGGCCCCTGGGAGCCCCGGCCCAGCCCCGGCCAACACCTGTGCTGGCCCGGAGCCGGTTTTCTGTCGTCTCCCCCGAGGGCCCGGGATGTGCTTGAGTAACCCCCGGCCCAAATGCGTCCCCCGACCCGGCCCGACCACCCGCCCCGCAGGCAATGGGCTGCTGCCCCCCAGAGCGTCCGGTAACCGCACCCCGCCGCCGAGCTCTAGGGCCTCCCCCCGCAGCAGGATTCCCCCTTGGGCTCTGCTTCCTGTCCACAGCGGTGCAGGTCGGGGCGCCAGCGGCCGAGTGCTCAGGCGGCCCCGTGGGTCGCGGCGGGGCGGAGCGGAGCGTTCGGCTCCGAGCAGGACCAGCGCGGATCCTGCCGAGCCCCCGTCCTGCCCTCCGCGCGGATCTCCCTATCCGTGACTGACAGAGGCACCGACAGCACTACTGTAGTCTGTCGCAGGTGGCACGATAGAAAATGAGCACCTGGCAGGGGGCTCCGAGGGATGCGTTGCGGTGGGGCCGGGCCACCGTGATCAGAGCCCGTGGTGAGCCCGTGCGTGGCGGATCGGGCACAGCCGGGAGCAGCGTCGAGGCTGTTGCTCGTCGGTCCTTTTCCTGCGCCTTCAACGAGTTAATTAATGAGGTTGGTGCGCGCTTCGAGGAGGGCTGCGGGTTAGATTGCTATGAAATAACCCCCTTCCTATGCGCCTTTTCTCTCTGGAAATACAGCGGTAGGAGCTAACAAAGTCAATCCGCGCGTTGTTTCCCGCGGCGATCGTGAGGTTACGACCAACGGTAATTCAGACTGCGGTGTTGAAGGAAGACCAGCGTGCGGGAGATCTCCGTGTCAGGAGCCGGCTCCGCCAGGTGACGAGCGGGCGCGGCTGCACTGGCCGCCCCGGTCTCTCCGCCCGCCCCGAGACTTCGGAGCAGCCCCGCGCAGTGCGAGGGTCTCAACGGAGGCGGGGCGGGGGAAGCACTGCGGGGGTGCGGTGCTTGGCGAGGCTCAGCCAGGGCCCCTCCGATGGCTGCGCGGAGCCGCAGGCTGGGTCGGCCGCCCCGGGGCGTGGGAGGTGCGGGGAGTCAGGAGGAAAACGCGCCCAGAGAACAGTCCGTCAGCAGATACGGGTTACTGCTACGGCCGGAGGGGCTTCGCAAGAGGTGAGCGGTTTTGCCGAGCTAATTGGAGAGAAGCGTTATTTCTGAGAAGCGGTCAGAAACGCGATAACAGGGTGTACAGGGTGGACGTGGGAATTATATGGGCTTGGTTATCCGGGATATACCCGTGCTTGGCCCGTGCACCTTTATCACCCATCTCTCCGAAGTCCAGTCTAAACTTCATTGCTTAAATTACACACCCTCGATATTTTAGTGAATATTCCCTGCATCGTTTACTGAAGAGATGAAAACGGACGGACACGCAGGCTCTAGGGAATTTCCGACTCTCGTGCGCCCTGCTCTCCCACTGCCGTCTCTGTGCACATCGGAAGGATGTGTCCCTTTTTGGGGCGCCGGGTAGGACCCCGCGGCGGGTCGTCGCGGTCTCGGCAGAGAGAGACGGAAAGGAAGGGGAACCTGCCGGGGCCGGGCAGGGTGGCCCCGGTCTGATCCTGCTGAGTCTGAGAGCGGAGAAGAGCGGGGGACTCCGGCGGGACCCTCCGACGGGGATTGCATCTGGTTCTGATTCCTCTCTCTCAAGAGTAGTGCCAGGACGTATGTAGGTGGGAGCGCTGATCAGTTGCACATAGAAGAGATCTCTTAAATATCTGACGATACGACACAGCACGAAGAAAATACCGAACGCGGAGAATTAGGGCTGTTTTAACGAGAGAGTGCTGGCATACGGACTCCTTCATCAGAGACTGCACCGTGCTGCAAGTGCATGCGGCTGGGTGCTTCTCTGTGGAGTCTTCTGCAGCGACACCGGCTCTCCCGTTAAAACAAGTTCTGTAAGAAATTAATACCGCCACTGTAGTCAGCTTACGAAAAACGGGCACCGATACGAGGGCCGCGGTGAGCCGGGTGCCCACCCGCAGCCGGTCCCGCTGGGCATGGAGCTGTCGGTGCCTGAGCCCGGCGGGTCCCTCCGAGCTGCCGGCGGGACGGGCGCGGCGCTGCGGCGCGTCGCAGGGCTGTGGGGACCGCGGAGACGCGCCGTCCCCTCAGCGGAGCGCCACCCCATCTCCCCCAAGCAGCTGCTGGCAGGAGAGCTCGGAGAGGCGGGACGGCTCGGAGAGGAAAGCCCGACAGCCGTGCGGGACAAGGTTCACTTCCCCGAAAGGGCCTCTCTCTTGTCTCAACCATCTCTTTGCACTACTTTGGTGTTTGCCCAGCTGCAAGCATCAAGAGGTTTTTCATCTGTAGATCGCCGTGTCTTAGGCTGTGGAGCCTCTCTGGGCTGTGGAAGAAAGAACCGAGCCAGCTCCCTCAGGCTTGCTCTCTGCGAATTTGCATCCTCACTGATTCCAGCCAGTGGTAAAAGATGCAGGGTTTGGACTAGCCCTGAATTATTGACTCTGGGCTGATTTAACGAGAAGGAAACGAACCCAGTCTCTTACTAATGACTTGTTTTCCAAATCAATGCAATGCACTTTCCTTGGGTCAGGCTGTCTGTCTCCGGTTTGAGGGTCTAGGATCTTTCAAGGGCTGCAGACATGTAGCTTTTGTTCACGGCTCTTCCAGCGTAGAGCTCTGTGTTGCTTAGTTGTGAGTGACAAGATCAGTCAAAGGGAGAAATTCTTATTTCCTAACTGTATTCCTGAGCCTCTGGTTGCCCTACTCCAAGACCCAGAATTCGATGGGGTTTTTTTCAGTTGTTTTTTTTTTTTTTTTCCTAGCATTTTTTTAGCTTTTTTTTTCTTCCCTTCAGGGGGGTGCTGGGGCGGGGAGGCAGATGGCAAGAAGTGAGTCAGTGAGATGCAGCCCTGCATGTTTTTAGAGCGCTGGACCTTGCACTGCAGGCAGAAGTGTAGTGAGTGATTTTGGCATCCCAGTGTGGAACTTCTTCATTTATTCAAATCTTCCTTATTTCAACTCTCGGTTGCTGCGCTCTGAACGTACTATCTGGATGAAAGCCGTACCTGTTCAAATCAAAGGCTGCATCTCTGCATTCCTGTAATCGTGGTGAACACTTGATGTAGAAGTTGACTTTTTAAGCATCTGTGCTAATTGCGTCACGCTATCACTCAGGGAAAGTGCTGGGGACAGACGAAATTAGAGCAGGAATCATATTATGTAAAAGAGCATTTTGCCCCTAACGTAATGGAAGGCAAAGTCAAACTGGAAACCATGGAGGATTGTTTATAAATACATAGGCACAACATTGTAAGGATGTCCTGGTTTCGGTGAGCACGGTAACTCCATCCATGCTGGAGGGCCCGAAAGGTTTCTCTGAGATAGCGGGTCTGTCTGCCTGATTCCTTTTTCTTCTGTTTATGCGATGAAAAATCACTCTCTGGCAGGAGACCTGGGCCTTCAGGCGGGATAGCCTGTGCGAGGGAGGCGGGGGCCCGCGGGGCCGCAGTAGGTTCGGAAGGTTTTCGGCTCCCCCGGCCATCGTCGATGCGGACAGGGCGCAGCCAGAAGCCCCTCCCTGGACGGGCTTTGGGAAACACCCGAGGGGTGCGTCAGAAGGAGAGTTTCCCTAGGAATTATCTCTGCCCCCCGCAGGCTGTCCAGCTGCTCCGAAGCCCCCTCCATCGGAGCCGCGCCCGGCTGGGGTCGGTGCCACCGACGGCCGTGCACACCGGCTGCTCCCCGCTGTTCGTCCCGTAGCTCGTTCTGCAGGACGCAGCACGGGCCGGGTAAGGGGGAGGCTGCGCCGGGACCCGGGAAGGTATTGTGGAAACCCTGTACTCTCCCAGCTCCTCCGCGGAACCTTTTCCCGGTGAGGCCGGAGTGGCGCCCGGCGGCAGCGCCGTCAGCGTGTCCAGCTGAGCGCAATCTCCGCCGTGTGCGGTCTACCCGGCACCGTGAGCAGCTCCCACTGGTACGGAGTCACAGGGCCCCGGTCCCGCACCCCCCACGCCCCGCGTCTCGTACAAGCCCGCTCCAGCCCGTGGGCCGTGATCGCTGTCGGGGCTGCGGCGATGGAAGGACGGAGGTGACGGGGAAGGACGTGTGGAGAGGGGGCGGCTGAGGCGAGAGACAGCGGCCGGCAACGGAGAAGGCCAGGCGAGCAGTGCCGGGCGGGGTGGGCCGGGACCCGCCGCGGTTGCGGGAGCGGCTGGATGGGCACCTGGGCTGTGCCGAGCCGAGCGGGCGGGCAGCCGCGGGGCCCGGGGGGCCGAGCTGGGCCGCAGCCTTCTCCCGGCCGCACTGGCGATTGTCCCCGAGAGGAAGGACTCGAGCCGGCCCGGGATTTGGCAAAGACGAGTGGCAGCCGGGCAGCGCCGCTGGCTTCAAGGCCCCTCGGAGGGGGCTGCCCCGGGATCCAAGGCACCCTGCTGGGTGTCAGCCCCCGCCGAGGGGGCGCAGGCGGCCACCGTTGTGAGGAACGACAGCTCCCCTCTCCACAGAACAGCAAACGCTTTTCAGAGAAAAATCAGAATTTCAGGGCAGATTCATCTTTCAAATTGTTCCCCAGCCAATTTATGACTGCGTGTTGATACAGTGTTCAGTGTGTGTATTAAAATGAAAATGTCTGTTAAAGATCGAGCACATTTGGGACTAGCGAGATAGAGATGTTTTGTTTAGTAAGTGGGCAAATTGGGAAGGGAGCTCATGAAAGAAAGGTGATTCATTCATACCAGGTCTGAAAAACACAGAGAGCCTCCAGAAACGAGATCCTGGTTTGCTGCCCACAGGTTACAATTGCCAAAATGTTTGCATGTGTCTACAAGTAAATCAAGATTTGCAGTTTTGTAACTGGCGTTTACAAAGTGCTACTGTAATGCTCTGAAATAAAATACGTTTCTTTGGAAAGGGCAGAGGTTGCAGGTTTTAAGTAGCAATAAGTGCAGTGTTCTAAGTAGAAATGAGAAATCTTATTCTTCTTGGTGTTTTAAACTGATATGACAACATTAACTCTTGACTGACGCATAACTGAGTGCAGAAATTTTACTTGGTGCCAGAGTGATGTTGGTCTGGAGAAGAATGAAGTGCTTGAACAGTGTATATTTCTGCTCAGACATCTTTTATTAAGTTTAGTGCCTGAAAGCAGTCCAGTGTTTTTGGGCAGGCGACAACATGGGGGAAATATTAAGTTTAACACGACTCCCTTTGTCAACCTGTTTGGTTTGAGCTGTTTTCTGAGTTTAACAAACCTGTTCACACAGGAAGAGACACTGGTCAGGATTCAAAACACATCTGTGATTTGTGAGCACATGGTGGCTCTAGAAAAAATCATTGTTCTGCAGTACCTTGGTTATAATTATTGGAAATCTGGATCCAGTCCTAGTCCTGCTGCAGTCAGCAGCCCCCCAGCTATTGTATCTTTGCTTTTAAATGACAGCAAGGATATGTTTCACTGAGCATATGTTAAAAAAAAAAAAAAAAAAAAGTAACCGAAGAGGTTGATTACTTAAGCAGCATGTTAACAACACACAGTCTTGTTCACCCCACTGCTCTACACAAAGCTACTCATCCCATTTTTGGGGCCCAGGAGTTGCTGTGCTCTCATTATGCACTCTCAATACTCTTTATACTCCACAACAGAAGTTGACAAAAAATGAATTTTTCTACTGGTCATCTAAGATAAGCTTCTGTTTGTTGCTTCAGCTTGAGGTTGCAGAAGGACAAGAGAGTGACAGAAGGAACCACTAATTTTAAAAGCAACTGTTTGTTTTAATATATACAAGCAAACACTCAAAGAGGAGTCAGCTCTGGCTGATTACCTGAAAAAAGGTTTACATATAGCAGCACTTCATTGTTCAATGTTTTCCTGTTCCTTGGCACCAATCTGAATGTTGGCACTTGAGCAGAAGAAAAATTATTTCACCAACTCTCAGGGAAAGAGGGTCTGATGGATGAAAGAAAACTTAGAATTCAGTGAAGCACTGACTTACCATCAGGGTTATACAGACTATAATATATTATTGCGATTCTAGTGCTCTATTATATCCCCATCAACCAGCCCCTGATGGCACTGAGAGGCAGATTTACAAAATGAAGAATGCAGTGGGCCCATGCTCCGCATGCTGAGCCAGAGTGCCACAAAAATGAAGTCCTTGCACTGCCATGCTCCTTCCTACTGAAAGTCTCCCAGTGTGTGAGGCACAGTCAGGCTGGAGCCCAGGACTTTGGCAAGGGGAAAGACAAGTCTGTGAACACCTGCCTGCTTTGTGCTTGTCACAGCAACAGCTATGAAGTCATCAGGGTCTGTCTGGTTTTGCCTCCTAGGTGGCTGCAAGCAGAGTGGGAGACATGGCCCCTCTCTGCCTTGTTTACTGGTTATATTCTGCAATGTTTTTTTGCTATGTTTCCACTGTTACTGTGGAAATCTGCACTTTCTGGTGAGACAAAATCATAGAGAGTTCAGAAATGGAAATTATATTTATCCTGTCTTCACTGCATTCCACTTGGTGTATTTGCAGTACATACCAGTGTTTTGGGGGATTTTCATGCTGATGTTTGCTCCCCATGTTCTCATGATGCTGCTTTATGTCTGAATGTTGGTGTAAAATGGGATATGCATGATCCCATAGCAAGTATTTCAGACAGCTAAATCTCTGCAGGGGTACAAGAGGAGAACATATGGATTCTATTCGGTGCTAGAGGCTATGAATATGCTATTCAGCTATGATATGTGTGACTAGATGATATATACATGAAGAATGGAGTCCGACCAGACAGCTATTACATCTAAAGACCAAAAAAATGTTGGTATAATGAAGGACTCCTTCCCATATTGAATGAATAGTGAATACAGGTTAAAAATGTTGATTGGTACAGCAGAGACATGAAAATGTCAAATATGCAGTGCCTGTCTAACGACAAATATGTCTTCTGGAGCAGACAGAGGCACTAGTTAGGACTCATCCCTGCAGTAAGATGGTAACTGACGTGGTCTATGATGACACTTCTTGAGGGGGGACACAGTTCACTGATATGCTTGCCAAATTGACAGACAAGGTACCTTCCTCATTGCCTGCTGCCCTGGGAATAGTTAGGAGGTCTCCCTGCAATGTTTAATTTATGCTGGTTTTTGCCATGCAGAGAATTTGTGGTTAGCATCGGTTGTATCTCTGGAGCATCCCAGGGGAACAACATTTTCTCTCTGGTGAATGCCAGGGGAACAATATTTTCTCTCTGGTGCTCAGGCTGCCTGAAAATCAACAGCTATATTGACTCCCTTTCTTGAACTTCTCATTTGTGCTGCATGCAGCCGCAGGCTCTGGCTCCCATCAGGCTCTAGGAGCAGCCCAACAGTGCAGGGTCACATTTGCCGTCTTGGGTGGAGAGCTTTGTCCACCCATGCAGGGGAGAGGTCTGGGCACCACTTGGAGAAAAATGAGATGAGAAAGGAGATCACGAACTGCATCAAGGTGGTAGGAGAGCAGCTGGACCATCCAACAAATCATCTGCTTCATGTTATATTTATTTTCTGTTTTGTGGCAGGGTTACCGACTTCTAGGCCAGGAGTTACTCGTTGAGCATCAATGGGCATTGGTGGGTCACGTGTACACCTGTAGGCAGGTAGTTAATGTCTCTGTGTGTGCATAGGTGGGGTAATTTAGAACACCCAAAAATCATCAATAACTCTTGGACCTGTAGTTTCGACATGCACATGATATGATATGCGGGATGGGAAGAAATGTGCCAGGGCTTAGTCCTCCGGTGCTGTCACATTGCCAGCAGCTCAGATGTCACCATTGCACTGGGGATGTGCACACCTTTTCTGTATTTCTGCTGGTGCTGCAGCCCTGGCCCTCCCAGACAGGCAGAGCCTGTGCGAGTGCAGCCAGCACCCCTTGCTGTGGCAGTGCTGGGCACCGTGCCCCAGCCCCGCTGCACAGCCACTGCTCTGCTCATGTCAGTGTTCACATCTGTCTGTGGCTGGTGTCTGCTGAGTGAGTGCTTTGACCCTCAAGTGGAGTCTGTGGGCCACGTGTCTGAATGTTACCTGGACATGCGCAATGCTTTAGCTAGAGATGTAAGTCTGGGTTCTATTTGGGTGTTTAAAAATGAACAAAGCAGGCTGCCTGGGGGTGAGGTGCCTTGCAGAAATGTCGGTACACAACATGAGGGAGGTATCAGTGCAGGTAAACAAACCATTTCTGTCTTTCTCTATTTCAGCAAGTGTCAGACCTTCCCCATCCTCAGGCTAACGTCTGTCTGTACATAGCACATTGTAGTTAAAGCTTCCTTGCACTAGTTATTCCAAGTAGCAGATTCTGTGTAATCATCTTTGCACAGTCCTGAAGTGGTTGAGCAACTTTTTAGCCAGAAATCCTAAGAAGCAGTGGAAGTATTTACCTTGGAGTCAGTGGGAACCACGCACTCTACACATTTCTCAGCTCATAACAAGTAAAAAGTTTTGTTTTGGTTTGCCTTTATCTAGATGTAGCAATTTCTGATTAGTATTTAAAGAGAGGACTTAAAATTACTTAATTGTGTTTTGCGTACCTCTTATTTAACACTGCAAGCAAAATAAATTAGAATGGGATTAATTCATTTTAATTTGTTGTTGTTACTAATTATATAATTAAGACCTCAAATACAGTAACACTGTTATTTGAGTAGAAAAAAATGTTTTAATATAGGTATGTAAAAGAAATAGAATTTATTTTCAGGGCCAGTCTTAGTAAATCATATTCCATGTATTTCTGGATCCTGCTTTCTCTGAAGTTCATATCACTGAAGAGTTCTGCTCAGTGCAGCGGAAGAATCCCTTCTTTCTAGCTCTGCTGTCTTTCAGGGTTTGTGGAAACTCTATTTTTACTATAAGAGAAAATTAAGAACCAAGTGTGTTTTCACCAGTTTGATTTGGCAAATGAACTTTTACCCACTGTGTGTAAGCACCAGTTGCATTTTGACTCCAAGAGTAGTTAAGATAGGACAGCCTGCTCTCCAAGTGCATCTTTGTAGTTTCATTGGCCACAGCATCTCTCATCTTCTCCCAGGGGATGAGGCAAGAGATTCCTTCTGCCTCACTTTCAGAGAACTGTTAAACACCTTCTGGCAAGAAAAAGCTCGTAATTTTGAAACTCAGTTGAGATCATGTGCTCCCACAAAATGCGTTCTTCAGGGTTTGTGTCAGTCTTCAGCCAGGTGCACATCACTGTGTGCCAGAAGGCTCCTTCTAGCTTGGTCCAGCAGAGAGAAGAGCTCTCACCTCCTTCAGGGTCACCTGAAGACCTGTCCTCCTATGCTGAGTGCCCATAGGTCACACTGATGCAGGATTTTCTGTTTATGACCCTCTTTCTCTTGTTTTAGATGTGAGGTAATATCTGGGCAAGACCACAAGCTCATGGATCTGATGCAGAGCGTTTTAAAGTCCATGGTCAGAAATGAAGAAGGAAACAGAATTAGACC
Source organism: Falcunculus frontatus (assembly GCA_013398115.1). NCBI lineage: Eukaryota > Metazoa > Chordata > Aves > Passeriformes > Falcunculus > Falcunculus frontatus. Next base: position 401,169 of record VZRV01010994.1, on the reverse strand, counting down.
AGCTCAGTGCACAGAAGTGATGGTTTAAATATATTCTGCACTACATACGTATGCCTCCTTCCATTTAAGTTCCCAAATAAAAACAGTTACTTTAGGAAAGCATTGGAAGAGTGATGGATGCAGTTAGGGGTGTAATATCTTCCTCTGTGAATGGGATACTGGAGGAAGGGGTTATTTTGTGGTTACAGGTGTGCAGTTTGTAATACTAATAAACAGTCATGGGGACAGATGATATAAAGACAGGTGCATTGAACAGCAGGTTTGACACTCCATTTCTCAATGTTTGTTCAGAGCTCTGCCCTGCAATCTGAAACCATGGGGTCCAGCAGTAGTGTCCATATGTCTTGTGTAAGCGTTCAACAATCTGCAATGTGCATCTGAAAGAAAAATCCAGCCCCCGCTAGCCTCATGTTGGGCTTGTCTTGCTCAGGATGAAGACAATGAAACCTACTGACTTTGACAGGGCTGGGCTGGGCCTGCTGCCGTTGCCACAGGACGTCACCTAGGCTAGCACATCCCTGCCTGGGCAGCTTGCAATGCCTTCAGTGGAAGTTTCTGCTGTGTCAGTTACTTACCTCATAGGCTGATATTTGATGATGGGAGGTTTAGCTTAATATCCAGTTTTGGAGTTCTGAATGGCAAATGTGCTCTGATACTCAGGGCATTTTGCAGTGGACTGTCACAGGTGCTCCACACTGTCCTGCCTGCATGCCAGTGAGACCCGTGCCTCTGCACGGGTGGACCAGGACAGGGTATGTTGAGAAGGGGTCTGGGGGTGGCTGGAGCTGAGGTTGCCAGCCCCCTTGTGTGCATCAAGCAGCATGAGCCAGCACACGGCCTATGGAATGGCTCTATTCATGGAGAGAAAGGGGTGTCTGATTTGGCAGCAGAGGTCTGCATACCTGATGTTCTCAGTGTATGCTATACCTGCTCTGTAGAGAATCGATGCCTAGTTTAGTTGACCTCTGGCATACTTTGAGGCTTTTGACTTTCTCTGCACACAACAGTCCAAATCTAAGTAAAACCATCCCTCCCAGACTGGAGGAACAGTCATTAAATTTACTGCATTTTCAGATGGTTCAGACAGTTCCTCTTAATTTTGTCTTTCATTTCTAAGAAAGGCCTCTTAGACAAATGGTTTAGTTCATGTAACGTGTTACAGTTTTGGATGCAAAAGCTATTTGCATATTTAGTGATGACAAGTATAGATGCTCTATGTCTAAAAATCAAATTCCAGCCCTGTTTCTGTAACATTCCCATGATCCTCACTCCGTCAAAGCGCCCATTGCCTTTAGCCTGACTAATGACCACAAGACTGGGCTTCTCTCTACAGATTTTGGGTTTCTCATGGAAGTATGCATGTACACAGATGAAATACATATGTTTGTTTCCAAGGGTATGGTTATGCTGACATTTGAGATATGCCGAGTGATAGAGTATCATCCATAAAGATGGTTAAAGACTTCAAAGTGTAGCAATGCAGGTATAAGACTTTTCATTTTTTACTGAAGTTTGTGATTTCAGGCTTTTCTTCCGGAACAGCTTTTTTCTTCTGTATTTCCTGCGATCTCAAATGGTAAAAAAAAAAAAAAAAAAAAAAAAAAAGAACAGTCTGATTAACAAAATTAAAACACTTTATGTTGAAATGTTGATCTTGTATTTTACAATTTATTGGAGAGCAATAATTTCAAAACCTGAAGAAAAGGTAGGGATGTAAAGTTATGATTTAATGGGAATGCTTTCTCTTCATCTTTGTTTTAAAGCTTAACATTCTGCAAAAGTGATATATTGCTTTCCTAAATTGTTTCACTTGTGACAAGCTGATATTTAAAGTACTTGTCCATCAGAAATTTTTCTGACCAGTGCTGGTGTAAGGTCACAATTGTTTTTTGTGTTGTGACAAAGCCAAAGTTCTCTAACCAGTTAACTGAAGTTTGCCTTTGTCAAACCCCATGCTTCTCAAGAGGTGTGGAAACCAGCTGTGTTGTGGAGGCAGGGATGGGATTGCTGTGCCGATGCAGGAGAGGACTGTGACCGGGACAGTGTCCCCAGGCATTGCTGCCTCGGCAGACAGCCAGGTCAGAGCTGCGTGCCAGCTGGGCTGTGCCTGCACTGCCGCAGCACAGACACTCACCGAACAAATTTTATCAGATATTTTCAAGTTAATTGCTTCTGGAAGGATTATCAGATTAAATGCCAGTCATCCTAGCTTTAGGTAATTTCATCTGTTACACTGTCAAAATACTTTTCTATAAAAGATCAAGGATCAGGCTGCCTTGCTTCTGAAATCAAGGGCATTCTTCTGTTGAGCTGAGTAGATAAGCTGTCCCACTGTGCTTCTCAGAAGAGAAGGAACTTCACATTTTCTCAAATCTGTTGCCAATGTGCAGGGCAACACCTCAAGGTCAGAGAGCAGGTATGGACCAAAGTGTTGGACACCCAGCGTCTGCAGTTTATTAGGGTCGAAACAGCTGGTGGTTGCAGGGCTGGCAGGGCTGGCCATATGATGGATGCCCAGTGGGCACTGGCTGCTCACCCCATGGGCAGCCCTGTGTCGTGATTCCCTCTCCTGCCTGTGCCACAAGGGACTCCCTCCAGACCTGAGGATGCACAAAGGAGGGGAGAGCTAGGTGCTAAATCCTGTGTGTACCTCAGATGCCTTGCAAGGATAAAAGTGCTTGTTTTTGGCAGATGATGCTGCCCTTCAGCAGTTCAAGGCATTATCGGTCTTGATTCAAAGCCTTAACAGCCTCTGGAACAAGCACTTACAGCAATGTAGTGTCTTATTTACTTTCTTGCTTGATAGAAGAGTGTGAATGAATGACAGTTGTTCAAACGCCTCTAAATTGCTGGCTCTCGAGCATCAATCTACCATCTCCCTTTGGTGTTTTTGTTTTCCCTTGGGGGGCTGCATTTTGGGAGGAGGGATGAGTTTTGACTTCAAAGTGAAAACTTGGACTTTAAGGATGACATACGCCAAAGAAGGGTATTTGAAATCCCCGAGAGCTTTCCAACCATATGCCACAAGAGATGCTCTTCCACTCAGACTAACCCAGCCTACAGCCCTTCTGCCTGCAGAAAGAGCCCCTCACAGTGTTCCCCGCAGACCTTAATGAGTTTAGTCTGCAGGATTTCCTCTTCCGGTGACATTATCAGAAGAAATTACCCTATACGATTACCTGTGGCCGATGAAGGCTGACAGGCCTCTCCCAGACTTCATCTGACCCCCCCCCCCCAGGACAGGAAAGTATCGTCTGGACTTAACCCTTTGAAGCTTCCCTCACCTCCACCTTCCAGCTTGCTGCAATGACAGCGCTGGGTTCCCCTGTCCCGTGTTCTTGGGGGCTGTGGATGCTCCCATGGTTTTTACAGTTGGGTCCAGTGGGTGCCTATGGGGGGCCTGCTCCATGGGAGCCCAGAGACGAGGCTGTAGGGAATTTGTGTTGTCATCTGACATCTGGGTACACAGGATTATAGCCAAACACTACTTTTTTATTGAGTCCTTTCCTTCCCCTCTGATTTTACTTTTCAACATTCATTGCATGGGTGTATCATCCATTATGACAGTGTGGAAGAGCGTACCTCAGGAGTGTTCAGGACTCTGATGGCTTCACTTTACATCTTCAGGCTATTTCCACAGCCAGGTGCTATCCAGCCTACGTTATGTGACTCAGAATAGTGTTGGTTTACATCCACTGTATCATTCTGTATCACTATAAAATTACTACACACAGAAATTCAGGCCTCTCTGTCTATACTGCTAGGGCAAGCAATGATCCTCTCTGCGTGACCTCTAAGGGTACTGTGGGTGCCAAAGTCTTGACTAAAAACATCTACCTACAAAAGATGGAGAAGCATTTTTGCAGGGTGGCTTGCCTCAGTTCTTGTCTGATAATTTTGGGTAACAAAGTTGATGTCCTGTGGCATCAGCCTGGGAAGAATGAAACAAGGTCCAGGAAAGCGTTCACATTTTGTGCCTTGTGGCTTCAGTCCTGGGTTCACAAGACTTTGCAGGGAGGACTCCTGGGAAAAAGGCAATATTGGCCTGCTTGGAGGGTACCCAGGAGAAATATCCTTCTTCCCAATCCTAACTTCATCCTACTTTGCTGACTCTCTAAGGGGATAGAGTCTGCAGAGAAGGATTTATCATGAGTATTAGCAGCAGTAACTCCGCCTAGTGTAGCTTTCCTCTCTGGCCTGAATGTTGGATTGCTGCGGAGCTTTCTGTGCCCATGTTGGCTCAGTTTCCAGCCACTCTACAGGGAGGCAACCTGGCACAGCTCCAGAGCTGTAACTTGGACATGGAGAACGGAAGGGGATTAGTGCTTCTTGTGGGTCATTTTGGTTTGTGACTGCCTTCTTTCCTGGGGAACAGAGGGCCTTTCCTGCTCCTATGAGGCAGCAGGTGTTAAACCCTGCCTGGGGGCCCTGTTAAGAATTTTCATTTCTATCTCTGCTTCTGATTTCTCAGCTTTTCTGGGGCTTCATTAGCCCAATCACTAGATTCACTGCTTGGAGAATTATTCTGTTTTTTTGTTAATGTCAGGCCTTCATGTAAAGCTTGAACTTGGCTTCTCAGTCAGTTTGGTAATTTTATTGGGCCTCAAACTATTCCATGGCTGGAGGACATGTTCTGTGTAAAACTCACAGCTTCATCTGGTAGTGATTTGTCATTTACCAGGCTTTGGGCTTGCTGCCAGCTCATCTGTTGCCAAACAAAATGAAGACAAGGGAATAAAATTATTATCAGAAAAGGGCTTAGGAATGTTGCAAATGAAATAAACCAAGAATAGCTTAAAACTAAGATGAAGATATATATATAATAATTCACAAAAATCACTGGTACAAGCAGCAAGGGAGTTCAGGTTTCCCCTAAACTAGAGTCCTCTTCACACTGAAAACGTTTCAGTATTGTCCCTCAATGTGTGGGATTTAGTGGACCAACAAGACAAAATTTCCTGTGAGCCTGGAAAAATGGACTTGTCTCTATTTTGTGTCCTTTGCTTGCTGAACAGTTGGAAGTCCGTTTTCAAATGGGCTGCCTAAATCCATAGAAACTTTGAGAAAGTTTCAGTTTATGAAATTTTTGGGTTGAAGGACAGGCACACCAGGTGAAAAATTTTGTTACATACATCAGCTTCAAATGATCATATTTAATTTGTATAAGGCTTTGTTGTTCCTTTACACTACCGCTACTTTGTTTTTATTTAATATGCACATTTAGGCAGAAGTTGTAACTTGATATTGCAAATTAGAGGTCAAAAGATAATGCTCATTCAACAAATACTTCATTCAATTAACGGGCACTTACAGGGCTTGTAAATTGTTTAAAATACAGTTCCACAGCTCTGGCATCAGACAGTGGTGAAGGGAATTCTCCACAACTTTTAATATGCTAATTTAATAATTTTTCTTCTCAGCTATGTGAGGTAAGTCAGTAAAATTTAATGGAGGCAGAAACAGAGTTGTAGGGAGATTAATGACTTGCCTAGGGTCCTAGAGAGTTGGGGTCTGCTAGCACGGTGCTACCCCAGCAGCATGTGGTGCTGTGGGTACACACAGATGGTGTGAAGATGCTCTCGTTAGCTGGGCACCATCATGCAGAACTCTGGCTAGGCAAGACAGATGTGGCACTGTGTGGTTGTGCCAAACAAGGGTCAGAAGGGTGGAGGGACAACCAGGGAAGCAGTCTCATCTGGGCTAGGTTTGGGGACAAATGTGCTGGGCCAGAAGCAACTCTTGTTTATTCACCCAAGCACAGCATTCATAGCTGAGTGATGAAGTCAGTGCTCAGTGAGAGCCACAGCTCTGCAATCCTACTGCAAGATACCTGACATGCAGATATCGGCTTCCTAAAGGTTTTTTACCTTTTGGTAGAAAGCAGTTGAACAAAGAATCAGCCATTCTTGTAAATGTGCATTTGTCTAGGCTCCAACTCTACTTGTGATGTCCCAGTTTTCTCAGTCCAAGTATCCTGTACACTAACAAACTGCAAGGACTAAATTTTCTCCACCTTGTCCACTGCCCTTGTCATGGTTATCCTTCCCATGGTTACTGCTACTGCTTTCATCCTTTACTCTCCCTTCCAAAGCCACTCTTCCTCTTCCTGCCTTTAATTTTTCTCCTGCTTTGAGATGCATATTGCCTGAGCTACTTTTCCCCTGCTGTGCTAAATTGGCCCTTGAGGAAGGCAATGCCTTCCATCATCACGTATCATTGCTGATTTTCCCTTACAGAGAGGAATGACTGCTGTCGAGGGTGTCCTGGCCTTGATGATAGGTGGCTTGATGTCTGTTATGGTTGTAGTCTTCAAATACATGAGCAGCAAAAATTCCCTTCTCTTATGGTCTTTTTATTCTTTCTTGAATGTGCACTGAGAATAAGGAACTTGAAATGAGCTGGCAGTGGCTGAATAGCAGCACAGTGGAATACATTGTTGCCTGGTTCAGAGGAGGCAGAATGCTGCTGCTCTTGATATGAGATGCACCCTTGCCTCCCATGTGCGCCCAGTCAGAGCCTCCACTGATGTTCAGTACTCGTATGAATTTTAATGGTAGTGGAAAAATAAGGGTCTATCTCCTTGATAGAGTTAATGAAGCTAGTAAATAGTGAGCTGAATGGAGAACTAAGATCAAAGAAATGTTATTTTATTCCAACCTTTAAGACTGTTTTCCTTGGTGGTACTGTAAGCTGTGCTATGTACAAACCTAACTTCAGAAGTGTTAATGTGAACTGGTACCTGCAGGGACAGCACACTCAAACAAATGTCTGTTTATTGTGTCTGAACCATTGCTTAGTGAAAGACAGGATCCATTTAGAGAAGAAGATGGGTAAAGGAAGACTGCTGAGATGCTAAATAGACATAGGAAGGCAGTGATAATTTAGAAATGGATTTATATTATGTATTTGTAGAACAGATACATACTTCTTGATATTTGGGAAATGTCAATTTATTTTCCATGCTGTGTTCTAATAAAAGCATGGATCTAGTTTTCCTAACCATGAAAATACAGATGGTCACCACACTGAAAACTCTTCTTCTACATGTTTTGGTCACCTGTTATCCTATTTCCAATTATTTGTGGTCATTTGGATTTAAAAAAGTCTGTAAATGTGATACACTTGTGGCAACTGCTTGAGCAATTTTGAAGATATGTCGATTCTGAACTCTGAAAAGAATTTTGGTATGTCTTGATGCATTATTTGAGGGTGTATAAGAAGTAAAAAAGGTAATGTGGCTCATCCTGGTTTGTTCTACAGTGGGGTTCGTCATGATTGCTGTGGTTTAATCTCGGTAGCAGCCAAGCCCCCCATAGCCACTTGCTGAGAGGCTGAAGTGTTCTCAGTGTGCCCCCTCTGGTTCCCTCCCACAGGAGCTGGCTGGTCAGCGGCTTATGCCAGTTGTTAATGTGTGTTTACCTCTTGTTTGGTTTATTACTGACATTTTGCATGACTGTGGGTCACAGAGGTTCATACAGCTGCTTTTTTGGAAAGATTGAGCAGTGCAGGTAAATAACATGGTGGCTGCTGCCATCTTTGGAGACATTCAAACCTGATCTGCTTTTGAAGTGTCTCTGCTTTGAGTTCAGGTCCCTAGATCATCTTCTAAGGTTCCTTCCAATCAAAATTATGTAATGATTTGTAATAAGAGGAATTTACAAAAAAATCTGACTTTTTCATTTACCTGTCTAGGTATTTGTCCAACATATCCTTGTTTCCTACTGCACTTCTCTGAGAATACCCCATTTTGATTAACTCTCTGGACATAGTTTTGATTATTTAATGACATGCTTATTACTTATTCGTGCTCCCCCCAAATAAGAGAGTCAAAAGCCAGCTAGGTGGTTGGCTATGAGTTACACACCCCATTTGAAAATTGATATCCATTTGTTTTCTTAATCTGAACCATGGGATCTATCTAATATTTTTGTCCTCTCAAAACAAATGACAATGCCATTTCTAAGCCTCTCTTAGTAGAATAGAGGTAACGTACCTTTGAAACAGGAAAAACAAAAAGAAAATATTTACGTTTCTAAAGAAAATATCCATTCAAGAAGGTAATTGATCTGAGAAGGATGGAGCAAATGCCCGTGAGACCACACCAGATAAGAACGTCAGGGAAGGGTGACAACTGTATGTCTGTCCCCAAACTGAGAAGGTATAGTGTAATGTTCTTCATTGCACTGTAAGTGGTTAATAGAATAAGCACAAATTATATGGGAATCCAGGAAGACTTTCTAGGCACATCAGTTTTTTCACACTAACAATCTTGCTGCTATTTTCACAGAGTCAGAGAGGACAGCTGTGGTTGGGAGGGACATCGAGACTGCCTGCTCTTACTGAGAAAAAGTTCACTCTCAAACAGACTCAGCTACACCAGGCTGAGGCCTGAGCATCTCCACAGACTCTCTGGGCAACCTACCCCAATGTCGAATATTCAACAAACTTTCTCCTTTAAGACGGCTTCCAACTTTGCCTCAGATGTGCCTACCTCATTAAAACTGGGTTTCTGAGACTCCAGGAGGTTTCAGAGGGCCCAGTGTATCCAGCCAGCCATGTTCACTGCCAGCAGCTCTCCTGGCTACCTGAGCTCTGGACCACAGAGCAGAGGGCAAGGGCTCTGGCACAGCCCTGGCAGGGGTGAGTGGCTGCTGGGGTCTCCACTGTGTTTCTGGACAGACCTCCATGCCAACCTCCCTCCTGGGCTGGTTTCTCCACCTCTGCCAGCCAGCAGAATTGCCCAGTTCAACTGCCTTGGACATGTTCAGGACATGTGAGATTTGAAACCTCAGATTCCTCAGTTTTACTTGAAAGTTTGACAGTCACAGGGAAGCTGTTCGAAACTGCAGCTGAGGATATGATCCAGCTAGTTTTCTAGTGTAGTGAGTTGGGATGGGAGTGAGCTGAGATGAATCAGCACACGGGGCGTCTGTGAGCATATGGGTGATCTCTTTATGGATAAAACAAGTTGCGAATTAAAACTGATTGGAAAAAAACGAGAGGCACAAAATGAGAGTCTGATGACAGGATCAACTTCTATTAAGCTATCTGCAGTTTAGAGTTCACCGACTTAAGATGCAAAAAGCAATCTTGATTTAAAACAAACAAATAAATCTCCATTTTTTTCTGGTTTTCTCATGCTGCTATTCCCACTGTGTAATCTGAGCATAAAGGAAAGACTGCTGCTGAACTTTTTGAAGCCTTCATTTAGCATCCGCATGAAGAACATTAAAAGAAATAATACAAACAAGTTGAATGTATATAAGGAGTCTTAGAAGATTGTATCACAGATAAATAAAATGCTTAGGATTTTCTTTTTGTATCTGTAATGCCTTTGCAACCTACTCGCAACGTTGTTCCCTGCATGAGGGCCCCCTAATTATTTCATCATGCAGCAGGAAATTCTGGTAGGTTATATATAAACAGCCCGAGGCAGAGACCTCTTCATCAGATAGAGCGTGACATCTGACATCTGCGCAGCCTGCTGCTCGCATGACACAATCATCCAGGCAGTCCGAGCATTGAGGAACGCGGGAGCAATTGGAGCATGGGGCTAACTGGAGGTGGCAAAGGGTTCCTCTAATCCAAAGCTAAAACTTCATCCCTTCCCTTTCTGATGGCCACATCTCACCTCTCTGCAGCAGGCACGGTCACGGTGCAGTACCAGCAGGGCCAGGGGGTGGATTCCTGGCCCTGCTGTCCACAGAGGTTCTCCCTGAGGATGAGGTGATGTTTGTCCCCCCTGTCCCCGTGTGTCCCTGGGAGGAGCCCCTGCAGTGGCAGGACCACCAGCAGGCTGCACATCCCAGCTTCATCTGGGGCTCCATTGAGCCCGTGCTCGGGGCACCTCCTGGCACAGGTGCCATTCTCAGAGCACCTCCTGGCATCTGTACACCCTGAGAAAAGGCACCAGCTCCACATGCTGCCTGTGGCAGCCTGAGATGCCATGGCAAGGAGTGGCTGCAGGTTGGAGACAGCTAAACCCCAAGTGAATGTGATGGATTAGAGCTTTGTGTCAGACGTGATACGTGACTGCCTTTTTTTTTCTCATTACACTTATTTTTATGGCTCCCAACAAAAAGGCAGATTATTTTCCCTTAAACGAGGAAGTGATGTTTCTACTTGGTCAGTAGCATTTCCTTGGTACAGAAAATGGCTTCTTGGGGAAGTTGTTGGAAGTAGCAGGCTAGGAGGAGTTGGAGCAGTGTAGGGAAAGCACGTTCCAGCAGCCCCCACTCTGCCCTGCAGCATTTATAACCTGAAATTCCCTGCACCCCCACACTCCCTTCCTGTGATGGATTACCCAGGCCATGCTGTGTGTCCAGAATAGCACTGCTTGCTCTGACACTCGGTGAGCTTGTCTCTTTCCTGCGTGAAAGAAATAGACTGCCTGAAAAGCAAGAGGAAATTCTCTGAAGGAATGTTTTAGGGAAGAAGCAGCTCCCCGTTGTGACGTATTTTTCCCTCTAGTGTATATTTCCACTGTCTTCAAATATACAACTCCAGTTCATTAATAATGTTATTGTTTGGACTAGTGCTTTCTGCTCTCATGTGTCATGGCTGTTTTGAATCAAACAAGAATGTTTTTTTATATATTTTTTGTCTTTGGCTTTAACATTAAGCCTGGTCCCAGAAAAACCTATGTTCAGCAGTTTTCTGAACTCTGTCCGAATCTGTTCACACAGGAAAATATTCCTTCCATTGCTGCATCTAAGGCCACGATAAATTGCACAAATTTTAAGAAACTGAGGATAGTAACAGTATTTGGAGGCAGACTTTTGATCTTAATACCAGACTACTGAGGCTTGAACTCTGTTGAATCTCCCACTACAAAATCTTCTTCAAATGTTTCATTATCAGTCCTTTGTCAAATTTCAGTAAATCAGTAATGCTAAGGATTTCCAGTAAAGTCAACTTATTTTTTCCCCCTTTGGTAAGTAACTGAATCAGGTTGAGTTTGTTTGCTGGAATCAGCTGTTTTTAAATCAAAATGTGTCACAGACTGAAATTGTTTCCTATATTCTTCTGATGTACTCTTTACATTAGTTACATTTGTAATCAGATAATTCCTCATTAACCCTTTTCTCTAATCTACCATTCCTTTATTGCATCCTCATAAATGTCAGTATGCACCCATTCACTTTAAATTTGAAGACTAACATATAACATTTTTTTGCACTTAGTAGAACTTTGAAATCTAGTCTCTGAAGTGACTGTCTCCAAGCTCCATCTACATGCTTAAGATTCTCAGATGATCCTGACCTTGTGTACTTGTGTTTATTCCTGATTTGGGTGATGCTTCTTATCATCCCTTTGTTTCAGGGTGAGTAAAATGAAATGTCTATCCTTAAGGGTAGACTTAAAGGAGAGGTTCTTGGATGCATACTTTGTAACACTGAGGTCCTTGGATCCAAGCCCCCAGTAAATCTTAGCCTGATTACTGCTGGATTTCATAGCATGCTGGGGGGATTTCAGGGCTGGCAGTTTGGACACAGGTTTTATACATGGGTATTTATTAGGACATGCTCTACTCTGAGGCTCTGCCTATTCTAGGTTCAGGGGACTTTTCTTCTCCACAACACAGTGTGAAATTTAAATTAAATTTTACTAGTTCTTTAAAGTATATAGGCAATTAGCTGTGTCCGAGGCAAAATTCTGAGTAAACTGTTCTGGGTTTTTGGAAAAAACAGAAGTATTCCCCTTGGATATTTGACTAGCAGGTCTTGCTACAGATTGATGACTCTCGCAGTCAGCAGTTAAGTGGTCTTTCATAGAGCAGAATCTTTTGTGTAGTTTCTCATCTTCTTTTACATCCCTTGATCAGCTTGGTGTCTGAAATCTGCTCTGTAAGTCTCTTGTATCAATGTCCTGCAAATGTGGATGTGTCAGGCTCAGGTGGCTTGGTCTCCTTGACTCTCTCTTAGCAGCTTGTGAAAAAAGAGAGAAACACATGGCTTAAATGAAGCCTTGGTTGATGTTGTAGCTCACATAGACGGTACATTTTTGGGCAAACATATGATGGAGTAAAAGGACAATTATTTATCACTCTGTCTCTGATCTTTAGGAACCTCTTAAGTCCAGCAACCTGTGAAATCTATGACATCCAGCGTCTAAGCAGTGGAGTGGGTGGAGGTGAAATTTGGTGTCATGGCATCTGGACAGTCCCAGTAAAGATCCCACTCTGGTCTTGATGCTGCTAACCTGTGCCTTTAAAAATCCTTCACTAATAAATGTTAAAATTTAATCACTAGTAATTATGTCATCAGCTCCATCTATTGGAAATAGTTGAGACTTAAGATGCTGAAGATTTTTAAGCAATTTTGCCCTTCCGCACCAGAAAGTATGTGCAACAAATACCTCCTGTTGACTTAAAGATCTTTATGTTCTCTTAATATTTCTTCTCCATCTCTGCACCGAGGTCCTATATTTACTGCTGCAGAGGAATGAGAATTGTCTGCTCTTTAACAGACATTACATGAATTTATCCATACAGAGAGTGGTAGAGGAAGAGAACTGTATTCCTGTTTAAAAGTCTAAAGATACATAAGTTGGAAGTAAATCCTAAAATAAAAGTCTTTGATGTGCATGGAAATTTCATGAATGAATTTCTTTTCCTTTTTCCATCTTCTTAATGAAGAACACAAGTAAAATTGCAGATTCAAACACTTGAGTACTGAAGCAGGCAGGGGGTTGATTAGAGTTCTCTAATTATAACTAATGATAGAAATAACATGGGCTCCTGTTTTGCCTGGATGACACAGGAATTGAGCCACTCATACAAATACAGCATGTCTCCCCTTATTTTCTTATGGCAGATGGTACGAAAGTAAACCATGCTGCTGTTTGAGGTTCTCAAACCCTCAGTCTGCTCCCAGCTCTGTTCACCGGGTTCCTGGTGAATGTGAAATGGAATTGACAGGAATGGAGCAGCAGGTACTGGAGATCACAGTTGTTCTGCTGTACTTGCTCTCATTTTGGCTGCAGCCAGTTGTGGGGCTGAGACAGACAAATCTTGCTTAGGGCTCCAGTTACTTTGACTTGGGCACTATGGTTCTTCTGTATGTTGTACTGTTAGCAGTGAAATTCCTCTGATGGGATTGGGAATGATGCTGCTGTGGTGCTATGCTGAGAATCCCAGTGTGTGTTTCAATATTTACTCACACTCCAGTCTGTGTGGAATCTCCTAGGAAGGACAGGCCAGGAAAAATGGCTTTTTGCTTAAATATAGTCAGAATAAGATACTTAGGAATGCATTTATTGCCCTGCAGCTGCCCCAATAAGCTCTCACCAAGCTTTATTCAGTCAGCAGAGCTGTCAGTTCCTCCAGTGCAGCGCTGCTGGGAGCAGGGAGCCGGGCACTGCCTGTGCTCCCCTCAGGCAGGGACTGTGTTCTGCTCAGGGACTCCTTGGGCCTGGGTGTCAGCCCGACCGTTTCTAAATCAGGGCGTGCATCACCGATCCTGTTTAAAAACATTTCTTCTAATCCTATTTGGTTTTGTCTACTAATGAGCAGATTCACTGAAACAGGCACCTCATGTGCTGAACAAAATTTCAGTGCTGAGGGAAACAGAAATGATAAATATTTTTGTTACGTATATTTCTCTGTCAATATTTATACAACCCAATTCCCTGGGTAGCTGTGGGTAAAATTACAGAGGAGAAAAAGAATCCTCGAGCTTCTATCGGACTCCAAGGGAAACAGCCTGTGTGCACTTGTATCGAAGGCAAGCGCAAGATGAAGCCAAACAGTGAGTGCAGGTGAGCAGGAGCTGAGAGCGTGTAGGGCTTGGGTGCTCTGTCTGCAGCAGCTGCTCCTGCGCTGTTGTCAAGCCCTGCCTGGTGTGCAGGGGCTGCTGGGCCAGAGCCCACCCTGGTTCTCAGCCCTGGCCCACCATCCTGCTTAGCCATGGCAGGGGCATCTGCCTGAGCTGGCCCTGGCATTGGGCAGTGGCAGCGGGAGGGCTGGGGCACCTGCTGCTCTGTGTGTCCTTGGCTGCACTGGCTGGGTGGGGGGCACCCCATGGGCAGCCCATTGGGCTCAGCTGTCCCCACCAAGCAGCACCTGGTGTTCTCCCCAGGAGATCCTGTGGCTGCTGCTTCTGTGGGAACTGCTGAGGCCAGCAGGAGACACGGCATTCAGCTGCAGAGAGGTGCAGAAGAGCTGCCCATTTATTCCAGTAAACACTGTGGGAATGGTGAGATGGAGTAACAGGGCAGAAGCACAGAAACAAACTGGCATGCAGACCACAATGACTCCTCTCTTTTTAAATTTTTTATTTCCCCGGAGAATCACATGTTCATTAAAATGTTAAAATCGATTGTCTCACACTTCCTCTAGGCTAATCCCAGAATTTTTGCTAGAAAAATCCCTTCTTGTACAGCCTACACTGTATATCTGTTTTGTTTAAATAGGGTTCACAGTGGAACTTTGTGAATGTTGGCATTTAAGCTTAGCATTTGTGGATCTGTATGAATAACATGGCTTCGCTCAAAAGGAGAGCATCCACGCACACATGCTGTGTACTTCCTTAAGTCTTGGGAGAAAATGATTATGTGCAGTACATGTGGTTAAGTGTAACTGTGGAAGTGTGGCCCGATAGCTGGCTGAAGGTGACATCCTCAAATAAACTGCAGTTCCCTGAGTGGTCTCCATTACTATGATAATAGATTTAATACCTTTAAGAAAATAGTGAGGCAGTCCAGGTAGAGGAAATACTGACAACGGGAAGAGCAACTGAATTTTAGAAGAGTCTGATTCTTGCAAGAAGCTTAGAACATGAAACGTGCCTTTAATTTAGTTCTTCAGTCTCTTTCACATTAAGAAAATACAGAATCAGCTCACTCTAATTATAGTCAAAGTGTTTGAGCACCGTACTCTTCCTGGGTCCCCTGCTTATGCTGTAAATCCATATGACTTAGATAATAAGGACTGTGAAATGACTCTTTTTTTCAGTGAAATAGTTGTTTTTTTAAAGGCTCCTGATTAGACTATCAAGATGTGATAAATTGCATTTCTGCTTCAGTGGCCAGAGGAATTTCAGAGGCATGCATCTTCATTAAAAATTACGTGTTTATTACCTTTCTATCAAAGAGATATATTTATTAAAAATGTATATTTATAATTTTTTTTTACTTCTATTATCTTTGTAACTTTTAAATAATAGACCAGTCTATCAAATAAACTAGTGTGTTTTTTATATTGCAGTATAAAGTATCACATCAATGACTCTGGGAATGTGACACATTTCACTCCTGATGCAAGCCCTACAATTTAAATAAATGATGTATTGCATATATCTGGTCCAAAATAATTCTGTTTGCTGCCAATGAAACAACGCATTTCTCCAATGCTTTCACCGTCAGCATTTTCTTCCACTTCCACATTAAGATTTCAGGACTCCTGTCTGTAACAAAGCAGAATATTTCCGTAATAAGGGAACTTTGTAAGTAGAGATAAGACAGGCAGAAAGCACTGCTGCTCTGCTAAACACTGAAGAGATCCCAACCCTGCTCACAGGTCCCATAAATAGGGACCTTGAGAGTTTTGCACAGGTGTGATTTGGCCAGCACTGGCGTTGCAATGCCCGCTGGTGGAAAAGTATCATCTTGGGCAGGGGACCCTCCTGTAAATCCACTCCTTATGTTCTCTCCTGGAGTGTGGTCTGGAAGTCAGTAGTTTCCAGTGGTTGGGAGAGCAGAAGATGACTGCGAAAGCCTGGGAGCAGCATGCAGGAGCCGTGTGACGATGTGTAGCAGGTTCCCTTCCCCTGGGAGTGTGTGTACACGTGCTTAGAGGGACAGGATGTGCATAAACGGCCTGGCCACGATGGCTCATGTGTACAGGGTTAATCGGAGCTGAAATAATTTTGACAAAGGATGGTACAAGGGGCTTCAGTGGGGTAGTGCCAAGTATCTACTGTGGTCACTCAGGGATGGATTTAGAAGTGAAGAGAGATCAAAATTTTTTTGGGAGGGAAGTTTCTTTCTTCCATTTTTTTCTCTGTTGAAGTGCAAATTTGCACAAGGACAGTCACTTAAAATTAAGTTCTGGAGATGTTACCACTGAGTGGAAAATGATTTCTCAAATGATTGAAAGATGCAATGCCTTCTCCTTGCATATTGCAAAGAGAACTGCAAAACTATTGGAGAAAAATGTTCAAAAACAATGAAAACATTGTCACTTTTGTCATTTCCCCCTCCTTGGGGACTGCAAACAGCATCTGGGTAGCTATGGGTCCCTGTTCTGGCACAAAGGTGCCAGCTCTTCCCAGGAGCATAGCCTTGAGCAGCACAGTTACAGAATTTTCCAAAACCAGATGGTGACATTGGAGCCAAAATTACTCACAAAGGAAATTCTTCAGTCCTAAATTCCTCCCTGATGTTACTCCATCAAAGCCAATTACTTCGGCCTCCTCAGCCAGCATCCTTCTGAACTTTGCCAAACTTCTTTGGCTTGTTCCTGTTGCTTGCAAACGGTTTTGTAACAAGTCCTCTTCCCATACCACAGTCAGAGAGCACGGTCAGTGGGCAAAGGTGTGTTACTAGGAAAAGAGCTGTCCCCTGTCTACGGATTTGCACTTGACCTGACGAGATTATGTATGATGTATTAACAGTGGGTCTAATAAAGCTGGAAGGTTTTTAGAATTAATTATTTATTGCTTGCATCAAATTCTGCCAGCTGTTATAAATGCTCTCTTCTCCAGAGAACGTAAAATAATACAACGTAAAAACTAAAAATCTCACTCACTGGAGTCCACAAACACTTGGCAGCTAAGCTGCTGCTCAGCTCAAGAAGCACCGGGTTGGTTCAGCAGACAAAAGCTTGACAAGGTCCCTTCTTTCCTGGTCACTAGTTCAGATCCAGAGCAGGTTGATAACCCCCAGCTGCTCTCCCTTGGGGAGACGTGGTGGAGCTGCCCAGTGTAAGCCAAGGGCTGTTGGAGAATGAGTAATCCTCCCTCCTCCAGCCTCTGCTGCTGCTATGCTGGTCTTCAGCCACAAAGGTGAGGTTGTGGGTTGGAAAGCAAGTAGGCTGAGAAAAATGTGGGGAGGGTGAGACGCGTCAGAGTAGGGCTGGAAACTCTCCCTGCCAGGGTCACACTTTGAGTTTATTATTTCCTTGTAGATGCTTTGATATATGCCAGTTTCCCATCGACAGTGTGCTGTGCAGTGTTGTCTTACAGGCAGAGGTAGGAACACAAAAACTGTTTTTCCCCCCTATCTTGCTTCCCACCCAGAAGTAACTTAAGTGAATTTCCTGGAGTTACTCCAGTTAAAAAACGGAGAAATGGGAGCATCTTTGCTTAACACAGTTCTACAGAAATGACGTTTCCCGTGGCTTATGTCACCTCGCAGTGCCACATGGACCATGGCACAATTCTGTAGTACTGCATTGGTCGGGACTGTTTCCAACACTGCAGTACTAAAGTCACAGTGAAGGGGAAGAGAACACAAATGTCTGGACTCTCAGTTTGTCTTTGGCCAGGCATGTATGGAATGAGAGTGTTTGTCTTTGAGCTGAACGCTTCTCTCCACAGGCTTCAGTTTGATTGTATTTACGATTTAAGAGGCTGCAGTTCCATGCCAGGCATTTCAGGTGTTTTTTCCCTGTATTCCAGGAAGGAATATAAACCCACAGCATTGATGACGAAATAAATAGTGGACCAAAATGTTTTGCCAAGGAGTCATCTTTCCCTTGGGAGAGCCAGGGCTCGTGGTGGGGGGTCAGGTCTCTGCTGACCATGGAACTCCTCATACTGATCTGTAATGCAATGCTGCATTTCCCTTGTGGAGGGGGGAACACCGCTACATCTGGTAATGATGTTATTCTTATTGCATTCGTGTGTTGCACTGCTGTATGGACCTTGGAAACATACAGCCAGCCATCTGATCCAGCTCTTTCTTGACTCTCCACATTCACTTACTCATCAGCTCTGAGGCATATTGACTTAATTCCCTCTGTTTTCTAATGCTGTATGTGGTTTAATCACATCCCCAGGAAGAGGTGTAATTATTAAACCACAGGAAAGTTAATGACTGGTATTTGCTCTTCAGCATAACCCATTTTGGTGTCTGGGGTTTGGCATGTCATCCAATGGGAAAAACAGCTCCAAAACATAATCCTCAAAGCACACATGATTTTCCAGTGATTTATGCATCTTTTTTTTTTCACATATTAGTTTTAACAATAGCTTTGCTGGTTATTTTAGAAAACTGTGTTTTCTTGATCAAGCTTACTGTGCTGAAAATTCTTCCTTGAAATTATACCATGTTTTATTTGGGGGATGGGTATTACACCATATGCAAGCTATATTTTACATAAAATTTGCATACTTGTGAAATGTTACCTACAATACTTGTCCTTACACAAATGCATAATTCAGGGTTTTTTGTTGAATCAAGAGCTCCTAATGTACTTTGCTTATTATGTATAAAATCCCTAGGAAACTGGCTAACAATTGCTCAACATTTTCTTTACTGAAGGGATTTCCTGGTGGTCTCTCCATAGCAGTTGTATATAAGTAGCTCTTTTTATGTCTTATGAATTCTGCTTAACTAATGATCCAGTAAGCTATAGCAAATTTTATATTGGTCAGAAGGAAGAGAATAGAACCCATCAGAAAACAGCATTTCTGCATTTGATTGGTATTTTATTTAGGAAATTATTATCTGAAATTAAACTTCTGCTTTTTTTTGTCAATGAGGTTCATTAAAAGATGATAATAATAATAAAAGCCTAGAAACAGGGTTAGTTTAATCATCTTTGTTAGTCTCCAGACAAAGTTTGCAAACCGAACAAGAAATTTGTCAGCCGCAGGCAGTTGTGGAGTCCCCATTCTCAGAGGAATTTAAAAGCCGTGTGGATGGGGCACTTGCGGACATGAGTTAGTAGCCTTGGCAGTGCTGGGGGATGCTTGGACTCAGTGGTCTTGGAGGGCTTTTCCAACCCAAATGATTCTGTGATTACCGGCAGAGCTGCTGCATGTGTCCCTTGCTGTTCGCACACACCTGCCCCAGCCTTTGCTCTGTTACCCAGACATCCCTAAGTCAGACACCAGAGAGACTTTATAATGGATTTTATCAGGGAATAGTTAGAGTTTGATCTACAGATGGAGGAGACTGGTGCAAGGATTGTGCTTTGTTTATTATATTTGAAGTCCTAAGGTGGAGTGGGAAGGGCATACCAGTGATAGATAGTTCAGGAAATAATATCAGGGAAAACACCCATGGTATAGGGTGCTACTTTGAGTGAGCAAAGGAATCAGAACTGCAGTGAGTAAACTTGAAATAGCCACGTCTGTTTAAATAAACTGGTTAATAGCTCTGGAAATGGAGGGCTAGCAATATTTTCTGGAGTGGAGATGACCATGGTTTGCTTTGTGTTTCACAGAGATGAATCAATCAGAATTGAATATTACTCAATTGCACTTTGATGGTTTTGTTTCCTGAGCATTTGTGAGACTTCTAGTCTTATCATGCAGGAAATTTACTTTCCCCCCTTTTCAGATGTTTAGTCTGAGCTTTATTTGGGGCTGCTCTTAAAAACTATAAAAAGCCATAAAGGGTTGGTATTGGTTTCATGCACAAACTCAACACTAGTGGTGTTTTACTGCATTCACTTTAAAGACTCTTTCTGGTTTTATATATTTCAGTTCAAGAATGTCAGGATTCCTAATCTGACTTTAAGCTTTTGTTTAGGAATTCATGGTCATTTGCGAATCAAAGTGCATATAAAGACCGTCCACAGAACAGCAGCCCACTCTGCCTGGGTCTAAGGATTGTACGTGGTCTGGACCTGGAGAATCAAGCTTTGGGATAGAAATTAATCCTCCCTCATCCCAAATGCCTCCTCAACCCGGCAGCTTAGTGAGGACAGGAAAAGTGTTCCCATCGCCAACAAAATTTCCCGACTCTGTAGGTACGGGTGAGTTGCACCAGTGAAGGTGACACTCAAAGAAGGTGCTTCCTGCACATCCCCTTTGGCACTGGTGGGCTGAAAGGGGTGGCATGTGGGGAAGCTGGCTGCCTGCTGCCATAACTGTGTGGCTCTGCAGAATCTTAAGTGGAGAAAATCAGATGATTTCTCAACGAAAATGTCCATGGCATGGGAATTGTTTTCATGTTTCAAGAAAGATGAAATCTAGGAAAGTGCTTTTGTTTTTGTGCAAGTGGGGATCAAAAAGAAGAATGTCACTAGGAAGAAGGGAGGTAGTTGTTCACTTAGAAAGTTTGAAACTTGCTTTTGAAGCAAGAGAACATATTGCTATTTTTTCCCCCACTCTATAAATAACTCTTGGCAGGCAGAAACAACCTTGATTGCATGAGATGAAGTAGAGCAACCAGCAGGCTCTACAGCAGAATAAATGGCACAGTGCCAAGAGCTTCATCAAATGAATAATAGCTTCCACTTGACAATCAGTAAAGTGCCTCTTCTCCTGTGGATTTAGTTTTTAATGATGATTAGAGAGGATGGGCCCCTAAAATTTCTCTGGTAGAAATGACCTCCTATTAATTTCTGTTACTTGAAATGCTGGATTCAAAGCTATTTTACAGCTGCAAAACCAAAGGCACTGACATAAAGGAACTATTATCTTTGCAATTGTAGCAACAAGTACTAAATTTGTCATTGATTAAGAGAGACTTTTAAACTTTATGATTCTTCTGTTGTCGATGTCTCTTACATAATGTTCTGGGCTACCCAGATTGCTGTCCTTTGGAAGTAAAATGTTTGCTAAGGCGTGAAAGCGTATCTTGTGGATTTGGAACCCTTTCTGTAGTGCTGCCTTTGTTTAATTTAATTTGTTCACATGTTTTTTTCTAACATTTGGTACTGATGGTTGTGGGAAGCCAAGAGCGTGTTTCAGTACTTGGAGCGCGGGAGAGCCCTTCCCAGGTGCGTGGTCAGGGTGGGAGGAGTGCTTTGGCAGTGGGGTACTGCACAACGAGAACAAATAAGTAAATTCCAGTCGTCACTTTCCCTGTGAGAAGAGAGATTTTCCTGCTCTGCTGAGTAAAGAAACCTGGGGATTTTAAAGCAGAAGGCGTTAATTGCCTTGAAAACCTGGACCTGCAACACATATCCCATGCAACCCAAATTTTTCTTTTGTTTTGTTTGAAATAAAATTGTGGAAAGAAACTTTGAAGAATGCTGTCAGAGTGCCCATGGTGTTGTTTTAGTGGGGAGTTACAAGAAAGGCTGATTAGGAGTTAGTCCTTGATTAAAATGTAGAAGCAAATTGTAGTCTAGTCTGGGCTTCTGTCCTTGGGTTGCTGCTGCTGCTGGTGGCTCAGGACAACATGCCCCACACAGTGTTTAATAACCTGCTGTAATCTTACGGAGCTATAAATTATTTGTATGTTCAGCTCCATGATGAATGTCCCAGAGGTGCCTATCTCCCTGCTAGCAAGCCCAAAAGGACAGCAAAAGGCTGTGCTGATGGGGCAGGCTCTCAGGGGCTGGGTGCCCACCGCCTTCATCCCAGCGAGCGCCACGATGGCAAGGAGTCTCTTTCCAGCCCTGCAGCCGGCTCTCGGTGGCCACAGCCACTGCAGGGGCTGCCCCAGAACAGAGAGGCTTCCTGGGAAGCCCGGCTAGCCCTCCGTGCTCCCTGTGGGAAGAAGAGAAATTATAGGGGAAAGCAAGAAAGGAGACAGTATTCATTAATGATGGTTGGCGTGAGGCTGTTACTAAGTGAACAAAATGAATGCTTGGGGCAAGTAAAATAAGCTCCTAAATGAATTTTAGAGCCAAAGGTAGTTTCAGAGGGCTGCCCCGGTGTGCCACGCTGTGATGGAGCATTAGCAGAGGGTAAGGAGCATTGTAATGAGAAATGTTTGTCAGAGCAGGTCCTCGGACTTGTTACTCACGGGGCTGTAGCTGCCTCAGTGTGTTGGACTTGACTCCCTGCAACATGAGCCCTCTGTGTCAGTCTGAATCGTGCTGATGGGAAGCTCTGACATCTAGGGATGGTACTTAGAAGGATGCTGCAGGGAATAAATAATGAGAAAATACTCAAGAGCGCTATCCATATTATTGGATGTACCACTAAGATGTGAGAGAGAACTGAAATTACAAAAATTAGGAGAGTCAGTTGTAACTGCTTGCTTAGAATATTTTAAAATATTTTGTTCTGAATTTAATTTTTTTGTTTCATATTATATTTTTTAAATTTATGAAAAAGTGATCAGTTTTTCATAGTAAAAAATTGAATAAAAACTTAAAGTTTTAATTTAGACTTTTGAAACTGGGTTTTGGATTGGATATTGAAACTGTCAGTTTCTCATAACTGACCTTTTACCCTATGCACTAAATTACTGTTGATGAATCAGCACACTTTTAAATATAAACATTTCTCTAAAAGCACTTGGCAGGCAACGTAAGTATAGAGAGCATGTGTGCAGAGATAGAAATTTATTTCTGGACCTGGTATGCGTCCTGTGAGAGTTGGGATTTTCTTCAGTTTCATCATGAGTGAAAATTATCTTGCAAATCTTTTCTGTAGATACTTCTTTTGGCTGCCTTAGTGTGTTGCGCTATATTGTGGTTTTTTTGCCACGTCAACAAAAACTGAAACGAGCATTTTGGAGTGAGACTTTTGTGTGTGCATGTTCAGATGCTGTGTGCTGATACCTTGGCCTAATGCTGTCACAGAAGGTGCTATGCTATGTCTGTGCTCCCAGCTGGTGTGGAATGGCACAGTGTGTTGGTGGAATGCTGACTTGAGAGCGTAGCCACAGGAAGGTGAGGTGCTGGTGCCCCTGCAAGGGGAGTCTGTGGGGGATTCTGGCCCTGTGGGGGATTCTGGTTTTTCTACTTTAGCTACTGGGATCTGCACTAAACACTTGCACAGTCATACTTTATGGTTATTGGCAGAAGCTGGCTTTCATTTAGCAAGGACTGCCCTATCACTTAATCTAGAATTCTCACAAATGATGTGTGATCAGCTAACAGTGTTTAAACTACATTTCTTTGCCATCAGGCATGTACTTCAGGGAATTTTCACTGAAACTATTGGAACTCTTTTCAAGGTTTGGAGAGTACAATAGAATATCCAGTGCTGACAACGATGAATTGCTTTTGTGAGATGCCACAACACTTCAAAAATTGTCACCTGCTTTAAATTCAAGGGACTGTGGGACTGTTTTGGACATTGCTGTTAGTGAGCACTTCTACGACAGTGAACTGAGTGACCAAGGTAACACCAGGCAGCACTGAGCCAGGAATGTAACCCTGGCTTGTGGTTTAGGGACTGAGGAGGCAGAGGGGTGTCCAGAACACTGTGAGGATTCATTTTCTCCCCTGGCAGAGGCTGTGCGCTGTAGACCTTCAAAGTTCATACTCAAACTAGATGGTGGTAAGAAGGGTGCTTTTGCAAAGTCCCTCCTACTGACAAAAGGCCTTTGCACAGTCACACGTCTTTGAGAAAATCCAGCATCTTATTTAGCAATTGATGACCCATTTGTCCTTTCTTTTTGCACCTTCCTTCATCACAGAAGAATATCCCAGTGTTTACTCTGGGGTTTCAGTGTAAGTGCTGGCGATATTGGGACGCCCTTTGTAAGGCTGTGGCAGCCTAATATTTGTGTTTTAATGTAAATTTAAATATATCTGGGCTATCTTGGAGGCAGCAGCATTATCTATGGAGCTCTAAGTTGTTGTACATCTGTGAAAGCAAAGTAAGGTACTGGGTAACACTTTACCAGGGATGCTGCCAGGACATTGAGTCAAATTCAACTCACATACGTTAAAAGTTTGAGTGTATTGTTTCAAGTTAATGAGTATAGCTTTAACTCAAGACAAAACCAAAAGTTGAAACCAGGTGAATATGGCTTTGAACCACACAAGAATTTCCCTTATAGGTTTTTTTTTTGTTTGTTTGGTTTTTTTTTTGTTGTTTTTTTTTTTATCTTTAAGTTCAATTCAATAACATAATCAAAATACTTCATAGGAACGGTAAGCTTTGAAGTGTTTCACTCCAGTAGTGTGGCTTGGTCATTTTGTGGCAGCCTGTAAATCAGAAAGTGGTAAAAATAATTTATTGCAAGTATTAGGAATAAAAATGAGCTTTAAAGACCAACCCCTTGAGTAATTTTTGTGATTTTATCTTGTAGAAACGAATTGGACTCCCTTGGAAAGCTTTGTCACAGACATGTATTTTGTAGGTAATCGAGTTTTACAGAGAATTAATAATTTTCCATAAGAAATCTAACTCTTTTGTGTATCTTCATATTTTTATAATCATTAAGAATAACTATAATTATTTTTTCTGGAAGATTCTTCCCCCTTTCAGTCTCCATTTTCTAACTACATGAAAGAAAAAAAAAAATCCCAATTGTCCAAGTGTTTCAAAGACTTGTTAAGCCCTGAAGCCTTCTGAAATCTAAACATGCAAGACAAAGGAACTAAGACTGAAGCTTCCCACCAACGATCCTCTGACAGCTGCCTCAGCTGCGAACAGAGATGCTCACAAGTCTTGTACTGCTGTAAGCTGCAAGCTGTTACCTGTGCTGCAAAACAGAGTAACAGTCCTGAGGTTCATTCTTTTCTTAGCTACAGCTGATTTTCCCATCATGGAGTAGATTCTTCTCATGTAGATGGTCATGGTGCTCTTTTATCAGCTGGAGATCAGACCACAGAAATTTCAGAAAATCTGGATGGAAGTGGAATCAAATCTACTGCTTTATTATTTTGGATTGAGTGTATTTTGTACAGGTTTTATAGGTCTGAGCTATATTTAGCAACCAAAGTGAGTCTTTCTCCTCGGGGAATGAAACATTTGTTAACAAATCACAAGAAAATGCTTCAGCAGAGCCTCTGATGCTCTGAAAGACTGCTTGATAATTTCTGATGCCTAACACTTTTTTGTTCTTAATAGGCAGACTTTTACCTTTGCAATAGGCACAAGACCTTGAAATGAATGGAAATTCCACCAAGTAAAAATTGACTTTTGGGCAGCTCTTGAGGGGATGGAGGTGGACTCTTGTGTGCCTGCAGTCCAGAGTGGCCACTTTTGCCCGGGAGTCAGCCAGCAATCTTAACAGAAAAGAAAGTCAAATCCTTCATGCAACAGCTTTGGCATAACACCTCCACATCACTGTGCCAGAAGAATTTCTGATGTGGACTAGAACCTTGGAGCATTGCCTCTGTGTACGAGGTGGACGTGCCCTGAATTCACTGTGTCTGCTCCCCGTGAGTGGCTGGAGGTGAATCCTGTCCCCACTACTGCATAGGTGATGAAGATTTGGCTCCATTGACTAAATGACAGCAAAGTCTTGGTTTGCATCTGTAGGCTTTTACTGGTGATGCAAAATCTTCTTTTACATGACTGACTATGAACCTTGGCTTCTCCAATGTGGTGTTCCTGAAAAAGTGCCTAAAAAACCGCTTAGACCCCATTGAAGATGGAATTTAATCCTTTCTGTTCCCAGGTGATTACTTCTTTCTAGAGGAAAATTGGCTGAAATATTCTAATAGTTTCCTGAAGTCAGTATGAATTTGGCTTGAGCTGGTAAACTGCAGAGCTGTAGTATCTAAGAAGTGGGATGGAACAATAGCTATTCCAATACTCCCAAGGAGCATGGGTAAAAAATGAACATGTTCAGGGCTCTGCTTTGTTAATATGTGAGTAGTAATAAACGTGCATTGTGAAATTTAAGATCAGAACTTGTTGCCCTTGCTCTTGCTGTGGTAATCAAAATTATTATATTTTCCCAGTATCATCGTACTGATCATCCAAAATGCAAAGGCAGAACATGATGCAGTTCAGTGACTCACACCAAAGAAAACAATGCTTAATTATCTTTAATAAAAGCTGCCTTTTTCAAGAAACTGAAGTCCCAGAACAGCCATGTTGAGGCAATCTGGTATTTATCAGTGAACACAGCCCCTTCGTGGGACGTGTAAGTAACATATGGGGAAGAACTGAATGATTCCTGAGTGTCCACAGCAGTGTGTGGGTTTGTCTCTGGAGGGCTCTCAGCTCTGGCCCACCCCAGTGCTGTAGGTCCCTGGCTTATTCCCTATCTTCGCCCATGTTTCATTAGGTGTGTCAGTGAGAGGACAGGAACGAGCTGTTAGAAACCCTTACTCACCCCCAAAAGCCGCAACCACTTGAAGACCAAATTTAAGCTAATTATTTGATAAGCAATTAGATGGCAGAGGTACATTTTGGGAAAAAAAGCATATCCAGGACCAGCAGGGCTGTAACGAGCTGAATTCTGCTGGTTGTGTCTGTGATGTGCGAACACCTCTGTGAAAGGCTGACTGTTACTGTAGCAAGTTCTGTGGCTGCTCAGACCTCTCCGAGAACCTGCTGCTCAGTCACACCTGTGATTTTTTTTGGTAGCAGCAATACTTTACCTCTTCCTGCTACAGACGAAACTGTCTCCTTCTCACCAGACACAGCCAGCCCCTCTTGCTCCTGGAGCTGCCTTTTGTCCCTCCCTATGTGACACCATCATGACAGTCCGCAATGAGCTGCCTGAGTGAAAAATATAGTAAAAACATAATTTTTCCAGATAACGGAGAAGAAACTCCAATCACAGAATTATAGAATTGTTAAGGCTGGACAAAACCTCTAAGATCACCAAGTTCAACCATCAACCCAGCCTCAACCCCATGTTCACCACCACCCCACGTCCCTCACCACCCCACGTCCCTAAGGACCACAGCCACATGCTTTTTGAACACTTCCAGGAACGGCAACACCACCACTGCCCTGGGCAGATGTGCCAGGGCTTTACAACCCTTTCCATGAAGAATTTTTTCCTAATATCTAATCTAAACCTCCCATGGTACAGCTCGAGGTCATCTTCTCTCACCCTGTCAATGGTTCTTGCAGGTTAGGTTCACTGGGAATAATATGGTCCCAATCTTCAAGCAGTATTTGGTCCTTGTCCCTTGAGCATTTTCGAGTTCCACTCAAGGCTTCCTGGGCTGATGTAGTTTGTGATAAAAGCACAGTAAGCACTGAAGTGACACCTGTGATGCTGCTCGTGAAGGACCGTGAGGTGGGTTTTAGTCCCGCGTTCTTCTGGCAGTGACACATAACCTTGCTAGCCCCGAGGGTGGCCGGGTGCTGGGATGAGAGCAGACATCTCGGAGCAAGGGAGGGACAAGCAAAACCACAACACTGTTTCCCAAACCACTGAAATCATTCTCCTTGTTTTGGCACTGATTCCTAAGATTCTCTATTTGCTTCCGTGGGACTTCAGTATGTGTTTAAAGTTAAGCACATGTTTAATTCCTGTCTGGGATTAGGAACCACTGAAAACAGATAAAGTGTCTTGTATAAGAGTATGGAAGCCAAAAGGATGGTTGGCACAGCAACAGCTGAAAAATTTCCCCTGTACAAGAAGCTGGAGTAGCCTGAGCAGAGGAATGTTTGTCCCGCCTTGCCTGACTATCTGATGACTGCTGGGAAGCCCAGCCAGCATGTGGATCCTCCCAGACACTCAAAGGTGGTCAGCCTTTACTCAGACCTGGGTGAATGGGTAGAGACATCTTATTTTTTGGTCACTTTGCTCATCACTACATTGTATTTATGAAATCTCAGGTGGGCCAAACTTAGCCTTCACTCAGGAATTTTTTGTTTAATTGTTCCTGCCTCTTAAGTTAAATGTATATGTTTGATCACAGCTTTGTCTCCAGCCACAGGCATATCCAGTGCAGCCCGCACAGGTTCTCAAGAAGATCCCTGTAAACTGACACGTTTGCATGATTTTTGAACATATCATCGTGAATACTTTGGTCTTTGCCCAACAACATGCACAGAATCATGGAATATCCTGAGCTGAAACGGACCCATGAGAGCCCTTGAGTCCAACTCCCGACTCCACACAGAGCAACTGGAAAGTTAAACCAGTTATATCTGAGAGCTTTGTCCAAAGAGTTCTTAAGCACTGGCAGGCTCAGGGCTAATTAATGAAGTTGTTATTTTTTGTTACTGTAAATAGCAAGTATGCAATGTTCCATATTGGTATGTAGGCAACTATATTATAGGTAAGGTTCCAGCACTCAGGAGTATATAGCCTAATTCCTGGTTTCTAGAACCTTAAGAAATAATTAGTAATGATGAAGACGACACTTTTGTTCAGCTGTTAACCTTTAACACTGAAGAGCAAATAGGGCCTTGACTGTAAAAAATGCTGAATAAGTTGAATTTTACAGGAGATGCCTTGATGAACAATGCTACTGTGACCTTGCTGTTTATCGGGCGGGGTTTGTAATACCACAGTGTTCTGAAAAAATCGTTTCCATATGAGCATTGGTGTGAGATTTTCCTTTCTGAAAGTACCTTCCTCAGCTTGTCATGGTTTTCACTGCCATGGAGCTGTGAGCAGGAACCTATCTGTTTTCATTTGGTTGCCAGAACACTCACATACTTAGACTGTTCAGTTAAAACTGATTTATATTGTGGATATGAAGTTGCAGTTACAAACTTTTATTGAATAATTGTCATTGGTAAAGAAAAAGCTGAGATATACTGCAGAGAGACGAAATACCTCTGAACCCATGGGCTTTCATTTGAGTGGTGGAGAGTCATCTGCTATCATCCCAAGGGTTGGGAAGGGTCTGGAATGCTCCATCAGCAGTCTGCTAGGAGATCTCTATTTGATACTGAGTGTTATGGTGTATGTGGTAATGGATGTTAGAAGGAAAATCCCGAAGAAGGTCAAACCTCCCTTTGCTTTTCTTGCCATAGTCCTGCTTCAGAGGGAGCTCTGCTCACTAACCATGATACCATGATGGGCATGAGGGCAATCTATGCTGAACCATGTGTGGTTACAACTGGAAGGTGACTTTAAACACCCCATGCCTCTGCTATTCTGTTGGTTCTTGCTGCATGGCACATGCCTTTGGGCACAGATTGGGTGTGGGGTGCACACTTGTTTGGCAAAGAAGCCAAAGACTCTGGACACAAAAATTCATTCTCCTGCTGTGGCATGACATCTGTGTGCCCTTGGGTAAATTGCTCAGTCACTTGGTATCCCTACATTTATTTTCTGCAAAATGGTGCACAACTGCATTTCTTAGGGGTTTTACAAAGGAAAATATACCAGAGACTGGGAGTTGTGAAGCTTTTGCCTAAGCCTTGCAACCACACCAGTCCTCCCTGGGTTCCTTGAGTGTTTTGCTTCTGCCAGTCGTGGTGGGAGTCCATGGTCCCCCAGCGCAGAGGAAGGGTTTAGGTTAACAACTGTATATTCCTTATACTCACATTCACCTGTCAGCTTTGCTCAGTCTCTCAGCATGATTAAGTCATCCAGGAATGAGTTGAAAGGGTTGGATTTGTAATTAAAACAGGAACACATGGCTTCGTTTCCTTTTACCTGTTGCAGAATGTGGAGTGCGGGGCACGTAAGACATGAGCTGGATGTAAACTTCCAAGAGGAACTGAGTAATCATCTTGGCAATACTGCCCGGGGCTCATTGGCTGCTTTTGATGCAGCTATAGGGTTACCAGAGGATTGCTCACATCCCTGTGACTGTTGGAATCCTGGGATTTTGATGACATTTCCTTTCACTGTCTATATCTCTTCTATTCATTTGTAAGAGGGCATAAGTTTTTAATTAGGTTAAAGGAGTCCTTGTCATGTTTTCCCCTCAGATTCTTTCTCAAGGAATCAAAACTGAAAAGAAAAGAGTCTTGACAGAGTTTTGGCTTTGGTCTTTGGCTGGTATTGAGTCAAAATGTGGTGTGAAAAGTGTAAGCTTACACCGTTTCCATCTGCAGTGAATAATAATGGATTGCAGTGTCTGGTTTGAGTATCAGCTGCCTTTGCAGCTCAAACCCAGCATTTGCGTGTCTGTCTGGGCGTCTCTCTGGGGTTGGTTCTGCATACAGATGCGCAGGTCTGGGCTCCCAGATAGCACCCACAGGGCTCCATCACACCGCTGGCACCAGGGACCCACAGCACAGGCTGAGCCACCCTCAAACAAGACTGTAATTTGGGCAGGCTTTGTAAGAGCTCAGCCTGCCTCGAAGACCCCAATGACAAGTTTCAGTGGCTGATACTTGCAGAGCAGCTGCCGGAGGCTCTCCTCTGGATGCACCTTCAGAGACCGTTGGGCAGTGCAAGAGAAATGTGTGAGGCAGAGGTGTTTGGTATTATGAGTCATCAGCAGGTGCTTTACCTGCTGCTTTGGGCATATCACAGTCACTCTCCAAGGCTAAAGCTCACTTTAAAGAAGCAACTATCATTTGCTTGTGGAAAGACGGGCAAAATGGGGCATATATTTAAGTCACAAAGAGAATCTACTGGAAAATAAAAAACAGAGATCAATTCTCTCAAGTCAGGGGCCTCAACTACAATTACAAACCTGTTTTACTCTCATTTACTTGCACTGTCATCAGGAGCTTATTTTGTTAAATCCCTAGAGGTCTCAGTGCTCCCTACGGCAGGAATGAGACAGTGCAATGGCTCATTGCCTGCCACACTTGCCATGATAAAACTGCTCATGTTAGTATGTATGTTTATTTATATACTCAGGAAACTTCTTGCAGTTTACTTTTGCTTGCTCCAATTGTACATTCTCCATCAAATTACTAGATCTTGGTGTCCCGCTAGAAACCACCGTATCTCCTCAATTTGCTCGAAGACTGACCTAAGCAGGAGTGTTTCGATGTCAACACCAGACTCTGACTCATGGGAGTGTATCTCGCTCTGGCTTTAAGACTGTAACCCAGTAACTCGGACAGGTGTGTCATGTTTGTGTGTTGATTGTTTGTGGCACATGTATTTAAGCTCCTAATGCCACAGAAGAATTCAGAGCCGTCCTTGTTACTGTCAGACAAAAGACCACTAAGGTTTGGAAAAGAAAGAAATATTTGCTTGTGAAATTTTGTCCTTTGGTTTTGCCCTTAATCCTTTTTCTGACCTAGGTGCAGAGTTGGTACCAGCTGGTGCCAGGAGATCCTATGTCCCCAGATTTCCTCACCAGCTATGCTGCAGTGGCAAGTTCTCTGGCTGTACTGCAGCTGGAGAAGGATGTGAAGCTCCGTGGGACACCCTGGGCCCTTGCTGAGTGACACCACTGTCACCTTGTCTGGGGCTGACACTGAGGTAGCAGAAAAGGGACAGAAGGGCTTGTTCTCTGAAATGGATAGAACTGAAATTATTTGGCTGAGCACTTTTTACCCAGCTCTAATTTTAATATTTTAATCTTGTATTAAAATGAAAACTGATGAACAATCTTCTGGAGTGCCTCATCCATAGCTGTGAAGAAGACCCATATCTTTTCCACAGAGAGGTAGTGTTGCTGTGCCTGTTGCTTTAGATTTGAATTCTGGCCTTTTAAAATGTATTTTTCCATTTGATTTGTGTGCTACTTTAATTTTCTATTCTCTGCATACATAATAGTAATGATAATTCCAAACAATTATTATAATAATAGTATGAAGAGCTGATGGGTACTATCAGCTGTAGGAAGAATCTGAGGCACGTCTGATATGAAACTAATTGAAAATAACATGACTTTATGTGATAAGCAAATAAAAAAAGAGGACTTGGGATTCAGCTATATAAGTAGGAACCTGTGTTCAATTTCTGGCAATTTTTAATTTTCATACATCTCATTTTCCATTTGCCTTGTCAAAAATTATTTCATAACTTTATTCTCACCCTTGCCACTTCTTTTTTACTATTTAACTCTGCAGGAGATCAGTTTTTCACTCGGGTGTTCTCCCCACCAGGGCTGAGCATCAGATCGCAGTGGCAGTTGTCCTGCCCATCCCTGTGTCTTGCGCTGCTGCTCCAAGCACAGGAGAAATGGTGTGGGGTTGGGAGCGATGCTTCCAGCCCCAGGGAGCTCTCAGCCTCTACTTCTCCCTTCTTGTTTCTTTAATGTGGAATAGTTACTCTTCCCAGAGTCTGTGGGACTGCGAGGGTCACTGATTTCCTTGACGTTTCTACCCAAAGTTAATAATATTGCACCCTTTTTGTTGAAAACTACTAAGAGCATTCTCAGAGTGCACTGGGAGAATATCTGAATTACAGTGTCAACAGCCTTGGCTGTTTCACTTCTGCAGCATGAGCTGCTATTACCAGAACCCAAATTACTCCCCGTGTCTCTGCTTCTGCTCAGATCTCTCTTGTGCTGCCTTCCTTGAAAACCAATTTGCTTGTCCTTTCCATGTTTCCTTAGAGCATGTTTCTGAAGCTACTGTGGACAAAATTGAGGGATGCTCACACAACTGCTTTAGTTATTAATTAAAGTCCAATAGGTCAACTGCAGATAGTGAAGACAGAAAATTAGTCGTCAAGCTGGTTTTCTTTCTCTCCAACCATTAATTTCTGTCAGTATTAAGAATTTGTGTCTTGGCACTGAGACCCCTTTACCATGCAGTGGTAGAGCTGCCTGGCATGTTTTGGGCATAGCCAGGGTGTTCGCTCTTCTTTAGCTCAGATTTGGAGACAGGTTTCTTATCTCCATATGCCACTTTGATTGATTTAGCTTTACTGTTTGCCTCTTGATTTTTAAAAAAGTTTTCACCTTATCACTTTCTGACCACAGGAAACACATGTTAGAAATTGTGCATGACTGAAAGGTCAAGCTCAGTCCAAAGATTTCTTCTTGGAAAGGGGCTGAGGAAGCGGGGTTTACCATGTGCCCTGATCAGCCAACCTGGATCCTCATCAGTCAGTGGTAGAAGATAACTCCAGAGTCAGGGGGCTGAAACCTTCTGCTTCATTCCCAGAACAGTTAAATTCAATGGCAATGAACAACTGGGTAGTGTGGAACTCCCAGGATCTCTCAATGCCTGCACTACATAAGGCCCTAATTAGACTGAAATGGAGGGAGGAATGAGGGAAGATGTGTAGGGAATCAGGCTGCCATGAGTCTGCTATTGACAGACTTACTTGAAAGACCTGTGCTGTTTGGCTTCAGTGAATTATGACTTTAGCCAAGAGATTTACAGATATACATAAGAACATGTATGGCACTTTAGGCTCCTTGAAATTTCTTCCCTGAATTTTTTATTGGTTCCAGTTCTAAAACAGTGGAAGCCATTTCTGTAACCTTCCAAATACTCTTGAAATGGAGTAGTTATAGATCCTATCCCTAAACAACTGTGAATGAATAGTATTTTCTATTTGGTTTTGCAGAGGTTGGAGAACTCCACAATGATAACCCTTGAAGACCTGTGAAAATTAGCAAAAGTGGGCAAAGATTGGTGTCTGCTTATGTTTTGACTTCCTGTGGACCAGTCAGTTTGTTGGGATCAGTAACTGCTGTTCATCTGATATCCTGCACTGTCTTGTTGAGTCACTTTTCCTATCTGATTTTGAGTTGCTAGTTCTTTTATTAAGCTCAAATTAACTCCAAATGGCGTCGCGTGCCACTACTTGTCATGTTAGAAGTTTGTTTAACTCTGCATAGAAATATGTTTTGACAGATTGATTGTCAAAGAGCTCATTGCTTTCACCTATTCTCTGTCTTGACACTTTGCTGGCTATTTGGAGACCTGTTTTCCAACTGAGATTGCAGATGCTACTGAAAGAGCTGGGGTATTTCAAGTGGAGTACCAACAGTCTCACGCTTTGCCAGCTCTGGGCAGTGCCAAAGTCAAACTTTCACATAACTGGGAAAAGTGCTTGGTTTCACATATTATTTATTAGCTATTTTCAGATATTATTTATTGAAACTAGAAGTGACCGATACATTCAATGGTACAAAATAGGGGACTAAATTCTATTCTTGTTTAAGACTGGTTGAAAAGAGCTCAAGGACAAAACAAGAGAGGATCACTGCCCTGACCGTCTGGTGATCTGGAGGTGATGCTCTGGTTCATGTTGCAGGCAAGACTTTAAATCCTACAACTACACTCAACTTGTTTAAACCATGGAAAACTGACAAAAATCAGATAACATATATGTAATACCTTTCATAGAGAGGTTTTGGGGTGACACTTTTTTTTCCCCTCCTCTGGGCTGGATTGGTGCAAACGGAATCTTCTCTGATGGGCACCTTTCCGGGCATGCCCTTTGGGAGCAGAAAGCTGTCTAGGGATCTGTTCTCAGTGTCCCACACTGCTCCCCTATGCTGCCTCATGCAGAATAGAAAAGTTTTCTTGCAGCCAGACCCATGAAGCAAAGATGTGAGGTTTTCCCTGAAGTCAGAGTTCAGAGGACCTGCCTTGTCCTTACCTGGGGCCGTGTCCAGTGCAGCATGTCAGCAGTGTGTTATGAACGTTTGTTCTCTGTGCCAGACTGCTAATTGTCTGTGTGATGTGAGTCAACCCAGCAGAAGCAGACCCCAAATGACCAACAGCTCATTGCATTGTGTCAGGAATAAAGTTTGGACAGGAAACAGGATTTATTTTTGCTTCAGTAGACAAAGTGAATCCCTTGTGAAAAGAACTTGAAATTTCTAGTGGAAGATGTGGAAGGAGGGAAAAATGCGCAAATAATGCCAAGAAACAGACTTGCTTCTCTCATACAAAATATGAATACTTTCCAGCTGGTGGTGGGGGACCCAAAAGCAATGTGGTGATCAAAAGTGAATGAACTGAGTTGTCTTTTTATTCCTGTTAGTATAAGTAATTTTCAAGTAAGTCAATAATATACAATATGTTGTGAAATCCCTTTTGGGTGACAAGACCAAGAACAAAAAGCAGATTCTGTCTTTGTCGGACATATATATATATCCATGTTTCACTGGTGAAAACAAACAGAGCAGGCAGTGCATTTGAGTGGGGCTGTAGCTGTATACAATGAGCTCATCTGGGTCCAGGTGCAACCATAAAGGAAACGTTTGATACTGTGAAGTTCCTAAAACTTCAAATGCTGGTATTTCTAGAAAGTGAGTTATTTAATGTAAGTGTAAATACCAGGCAAGAAAGGGAGCTGCTTTTCACAGCTTGGGAAGTCATGTGCTTCCTCAATATAAATACAATTAACCATTTCATACCTTTGCACATCAGAAAAGGGTTTTGATGATGTAGAAAATGTGACATTAGCCCTCTATACTCTGTTGATACTTGAAACTGTGACAGCATTGCCTGTAGTTTTGCCAGAAACTAGACTTGAGCTGTCTTCTGCCTGCAAAACAGCCCTCACACCTCCTGCCCCAATTCGGAGGCCATTCCTAGCTGCTTTTTGCAGAACTCATCTTGGTGATTTTCCTGCCTTCACACCCTGGCCTCTTTCCTAGAGCCAGCCTAGGAGGGTGTCCAGCCCATGGCTTGTCAGAGGGAAACTGTGGCTGACATCCTGCCCAGGACGGAGGGGTCCTGGCCAGGAGCCAGGGGGCTGTGCCTCGGGAGGACTGGCCATTGCAGGGGCAGGGAGCAGCAGATTCCCACCAGCTGCTGGCTGTCTGTGTGCACACCCAGTGTAAGAAAAACTGATGGTTTGTGTTCATGGATGTGTTGAGAAATGGACTTGGGTAAGGAAATTGGTTTAGGCTAAGCAAAACATTAATATTAGTAAGGAACACAGGCCTCCTACTGCATTCCAAATGATTTTTTTTCTACATTGGAAAGCAGAAATTTGTATTTTTTTCACTCTTTGCTTCCTTTTTAAAATGATTTTTAAGCACTCTTTCATGTTGGTAAAGAAAAAAGACAGTAAATGGTCTCCTTTGTAATGTTGTTAAGTGTGGGGGCATCAATGTAGTCTAACACATTAGGGAGGGAATTAAATAGGAGTTGGTGAGCAAAACTTTAGACCAAGCTCTACTGTCTGCAGATGTTTATCCTCCTAAATACAGACACCAAATCTCTTCAGATTCTAAAGGCTGTTTTACACTTGTTTCTCAGTTTCTTGTACTAGAGAAAACTCCTCACAAATATCGTCTAAAATTCTTACATTTTGGCCTTCACTGGCGTACTTAGATCCTGAAATGTATTGATCATACCCTTGTGCAGGACTAGAAATAAATTACCCTGGGTCAAGTTCTGTTTATACAGTGGTCTGCTCTTGCAGAATTACATCCTTGACTTAATAACTTCCTTTTGGATGACATTTCTGCCAGAAAGAAGACAAATTGGCTAAGGTCAGCATGCGGATCAGCTCAGCATGTAGGAGGAAATTGTAGCGGATCAGCTAAATTGCGATGGGTCTGGCTGACAGCGTTGGGCAGTGTGACTCGGCCTGTGCCAGCGCTGAGAGGCACGGCCCCCACAGCCCAGCGGCTCTCCAGGAGGGTCATGCTGCAGTGTGGCCAATTCCACTCCCAATTCCAATTCTGGAGTCTAAGGAATTCAGCTGGAGAAGTGACTGTGAATTAGATCAGCACAGTAATCCTTTTGGCTTCACACGGACGAGTGCAGCGGTCTTTCAGACTCCTTGTGTTAAATGCAGCATTACCTGGCTGTACCCGAAGTGCTCGTGGGTCTCTGCAGATGTCACACAGTGCGATTTTCCTGCATGTTCCTCTCACTCATTCCTGCAACCTTCTTTGAAATTGTTGTCTTACGAGTAGCTGGGAGCTGAGCCTGTTCTCATCATTCGCAATGGCAGGGGGGAGGATGCTGAATTTGCTTCCTGATGAGTGGCATTGAGACGCAGGACTGAAGGATTGGAATCAGATCCCATAATCCTACTCTTGACGAGTACCTTGGTGCTGTTCTGTGTAGATCTGCATGTTATAATAGAACACATTATGTTATATAGAACACGTTACGTTATACAGAACATACCATGTATTTGTTATATATTTGATATTATTTATTTTACTTATACACGTGAACCCAAAAATATCTGTGCGGGTGAGGAATAGTTCTGCTGAAGTCAGTGGCTTTATATTGTATGGAATTGGTGGTAAGAGAGCAGTGGACGCTGCAGGCACTGGTCAGAGTGGCACCAAAACCTTTGCAGAGCCTTTGCAGAGACACCTGAGGAGTTGAGCTGCGCCTCGGCCCCCTGCCCATCTCACAACATACCGTGTTCCCTGGGGCAGGGGCAGCGTGGGCCACTCTTGCAGTGATATTGTTGCACCTCAGCCACCTCCGAAGTGCACCCCCACAGCCCATGCACAGAGGGGAAAAGCCTACAGACAAACTGCATAACGTTTAAAAGGGTGGCATTATATTTTCCCTTTGCAAATTCTTGTATTTCTTCTGTGTTCTACAACAGAAGAAATGTAAAAACCTCCTTTTAATTAAGCTCTTTATCCTTTGAAGTTATTCTGGATTTTTTTTTCACATTGGTGATGTAATTTATGTAAATAATCATCTATCTATGAAAGGAGTGTGTCTGTCAAAAGCTGAAATAAAAAACATCCGTCATTTTGAAGTGATTAACATTCTCCAGATGTTTAAATCATCAGATTTCAGGAGTTTGCCTTTGTTGTGATAATGATATAGTATCCTGAACAAGAATGTTTACTTTTTTGTAGGGGTCAAACATAGATTTTTCACAATCCTATTAAAGCAAGCAGTTTATTGTAATTGTATGTGCAGATGAAAGCATATGCAGTTATTATTATTTCCCTTAATTGTAAACTGCTGCTGGTAATTTTACTGTAAAGCTGAAACAAAAGGAACATACTTGAAAGGACCACCACTGCCTACTTATGTAATCAATTTATAGATGTCAAGTTTGTACCAAGATGGTTATCCCTCTCCCTCGAAGCACCGGTGACAGGCTACCACCCTGCAGCACAGTCTCTGCTTTGCGGGGCGTACAGTAGATGTAGCTGATAATATTAAGTGACAGCTCTGAACCACTGCACTCTGAACGTGCTCAGCTTCAGGCTGCAGGGAGGAAGTGAGACACACATTCCTTCCTGATGCTGGACCTCATGGCTCACCAAGAGAGTTTTGCATGTCCTCTGCTGGCCAGCCCACTGTGGTGACTGGAACCACGGCACCTTGATGTAAGGAAAAGGAGGGGTATAACCTTGGAAAAGGGGTACATGTGAAAAATGGACCATTTCCTTTTGCTCCCATAGTCCTTGCAGAGCAACACCCTTCAATTCATTAAACTGGCCAACACGCAAGACCTGTGTGGATCTGACAAGTCACCACACTGGCAAAATCCTCAGAGCTGACGAAATACAACTGGAGAGATCTCTGGGTGGGCTGATGGGTAACAGCAAATGGCCAGCCTTTTTCAGTGTTTGTTTTTAACAGAACCTCTCCTGAAATATAAATTTAGAAAAAAAAACCCCTGGAAAAAATAATAGATAGCCGTTTCTATCTACTGGGGTAGACAACCGCAGCATCTACTCCAAGATTTCAAGTGGGCTGAAATGTTAACTAAGGATTGTTCAAAATAAAACATTTTTTCAGTTGATGGAAGGTTCTTGTCAGATGAGCAGATACACCCTGTGGGAATATTTCAAAGGCAGGGGCAAGCTGGCCCTGTGACCATGCTGCTCTCTGCCTCCAGGTTTCCCCCAGGGATGGTTTCGGCACCCATCCCCTCTCTGGCTCCAAATGGGCTGTTCTTAGAAAGAGACACAACCTGTTGGAGCAATTTCTTCTGTGTCCCACCCAGACCACATTCCTCTGAAGCTGCACTTGGATGGGGCCAGTGAGGGGAAATTCCAGCCATGTGCCAGGCTCCAGCGCATGCTGGGAGGAACGTGCTTCTTCCCAAGCATTGTCTCATCCCCTTGCTGGCCTTTCCACCAAGGAAAAAGGAGCAGATAAGTGAAAACTGTGTTTTGTGGAAGTTAGAAATTTCACTCTATTTCTCTGTGGGGACCCTTACAATACCACACATGATTAAGTCTCTAAAATGTTTGTCTATTTTCTTTTATCTGGCTCTTTGGATCCTCTCTTTACTCAGGCCAAGCCTAAGCCATCCTGAAGCAGATTTTCTGCGGCAAGCAACATTTATGTGGTCATATATGGAGTTACTTAGGATGGCCAACCAAATTCCTTAAGAACTCTATTTACAAATAAACCATCTAATTCCATCAGAGACTTGCTGAAACTGAGCCAGACAAACTGATGAGCTAAGTTGCATTGGAAGAGAGAAAATACACATGGCCAAAGCTGTGAATACTGACCCCAGAGTGGCTGAGGAGATGAAAGGACGTGAGACGTAGGTTGGGAAGGTAGGGGGATGGTCCAGGCGAAAGAGTTGCTGGCTGCTTTTCAATGTTTGGATTGCTCTTGTGTGACTTTTGTCACACCAAATTTGCTTTATTTTTCCTTAGCTCAGACAGGAGAGATGGACAAGGACAATTCTTCTGGGTCATATTTTGCATAATTTTGTATCTTTGTCTCCTCTCCAGTCCTATTGTCCTGGTTGTAAAGGCTGCATTAGCACAATTTACAGAGCTGGTAGTGTATGGTCAGAGGTCATCGCCAGTTTCCTGAGCTCTCACCCGTGGAGGTGATGAGCTGCATGGGGTCTGGTTCTCTGTTCCCAGAGGTCCTGTGGGGACCAATTGCTCCACCAGCTTTGCAGGCACAAACACCTCACAGTCAATGTGAGCATGAGGATGGGGTCAAACTCCTTGCTCCATCCTCCCTCAGAACTGGTGCACCTCAGGATAGATGTAATTAATTATGCAAATGCTCCTGTTACAGATCAGGTGAACTGCTTGGATGGGCAAGTGCAATGAAGCACATTTGTCTAAGTAGAAGGAAAATGGGTGGATGGGTTTGGCTCTCAGCACTGGGATCAATGGGAATAAAATGTTTCTCAGATGAAGAATGATGTTAGTAACAGCCAGCATAAATGGTGAATTAAAGCCAAAGGCTCTCTTCTGTCTTTGCCCCACCTCAGCACTGCACAACAGCCCTGTGCAGTTGCTTTGGACTCTTTGTGCTTACTAAAAATGTAAATACAGTGCAGCAAATTTTCTGAGTCTGTGTTCTGGATTTATGGCTGATTCCTTAGTTGCTTGTGATGTCTGAGCGAAAATGTGCCTTTTATCATCACTGGTAGGTCAGCCCCCTTTTCCAGAGCTGGTTCTCCTGTTTGTTCCTGAACACCGGTTGCACCGCTCTGCCCCGTGTCCTGGCACTACCTTCAGAGAACAGTGAATGTAGTTGCTCTGAATATACCACAAATACAGGTTTAATAAAACAAATAGTGTCTGTCATTGCATTTTGGCTTCACCATGCGTTCCCCCTGAGCCTGCCTAAAGTGGGGTTTTCCTGGTTAATGCTGACATAGATTCTTCCCTTTTCTAAAGTAATTTCTCTTTGAGAGTCTTCCATTGCTTCATTCACACCAGCTTGCTAATTGGCTTGGGAGATGAGCTGGTGCTGTGGCTGATGCTCTTGATGTACTAGACCCTCCAAATTGACACTTTGAAAAACGTGTCTGAGAAACAGGTGAGTTACAGGCCTGCACTAAATACCTGTTCTGCTGCATTTGCAGTTTCCAGCACCAGGAAATATGAGTTCTTTTATTTTTCCACTGCCTGTTTTTGCACACAGTCACCAGGAATAGCCTTCTAATGCAGCATCACATCACACTACATCACATTACACCACATCACATAACACGGTATTTGTTACATCAATTTACATGGTATTACACGGCACAGCCTGGCCCCTGTGCTCCCAGGGCCTGTCACACCACTGAAATTGGGGATTTGGTGCATTTCCATTCACTATGATTGTAGGGATGTGCCAGTGGCCCATGGAGGTGTGTTTTACTGGGTTAGCTGATATAGAGTTCCTGCCTGCAAACGGACTATGAGGCAAAATTCAGCTATTTCAGAGCAGTAGCATTTAAAGGAATGAGGTCAATGCCTGTGGCTTCCTGCAGATGTGCTGATGTGTTCCTGAGCCCGAAGTGCTGGCGGGTTCTGTGGCTGGACTGGGGCAGGGTGGCCCTGGTGTGGCTCTGCTGCCTTTTCTTCACTGGCTCCACTGGCTGCCACCAGGTATGGGCTGGAGCCCGGAGTGAACCCTGGGGTCCGCCAGGCACCAGCCCCCTCATCTGTGCTTCACACCTCCAGAGATAGCTGGGAGGAGCTCTAAAATACAATATGCTAGCAAAACAGATGATTTCTGGAAAGAAACGGTATCATTACAAATTCTTGGCTAAAATCCGAGTTTCAGGCAAACTAAACTCAACTCCAGCACCCAAATACCTGTCAGTGCTTCTGGCTTACTTCAGTCCTCGAGCAAATGACTTCAACCTTATTTCTCATGTAACTGCAGATCTGATATGTCCATGGAGTCAGATGACAACCAGCCAGCTTTGGCTGCCTTCTTTCAACTTCATACTTGGAACTAAAGTTCACACAATATTTTCACAGACATCCACCCCCCCAACAAAAAAAAAAGAAAAAAAAGAAAAAAAAAAAAAGCTGCGGGGAAGGCAATGGGAGGATAAAAGACAAACATAAAATGCAGTTCACTTAAAAATATCTCTGCTTGATGGAGGCTAAAAGGTGGCAGCTGTGCCAAAGTAGTGGACCCTAAATCGCTGAGCAAAAAAGAGCAGGGAAGGCTCTGATTGCTCCCAGTACTGTGGTGAATGTGTGCTCTCAGGCACAAATCAAGCAAGCTTAAAAAAAAAAAAACAACCCAGAAAAAAAAGACTCAATCAAGGCAATAATGGCCTCCACTTCACAATCAGACAAGTGCTTCTACTTCAGAAATCCTACCATTTATGGCTGATTGCTAACCCTGGCCTCATTTCTAATCTAAAGGGCGAGTAATAATTTGGAAAAGGAATTATAACAACTTCCCAGCCATTTGGTAAATCGTCATTACTTTAAAGGGGTGTTGGGGAGCTGTTGCTGTTTGTCAGATATTTTTTTCCTGCTACTGCTCTCCTACTTCCACCACCCCTTTTCTCCTTGATCTCACACTGGAAGGGAAGTGATGTACAGTGGAAATATGTAAGAAAGAAAAGTCTGGAGGGATCCTCTGACCGTGGGACTCTGACATGTAGAAGTTT
Organism: Falcunculus frontatus; assembly: GCA_013398115.1. Classification (NCBI taxonomy): domain Eukaryota; kingdom Metazoa; phylum Chordata; class Aves; order Passeriformes; genus Falcunculus; species Falcunculus frontatus. The sequence continues at coordinate 359,346 of VZRV01010994.1, read as the reverse complement.
ACACGAAGCACAGAGAGGTGAAATGGCTCTTCCCTTTGCTACTGTGCAGTGCCCAGAGATTCACGCAGGGATCAGCAGCTGCACTGAGCAGAGACATTGCTTCCAGCCCAGGGGTTCCTGCATTAGCTCCCCGGAGTGGGAAACCTTCTGCATTAGGAACTTCCCAAAGGAAAGGATGAGGACCACCCGTGCAGGCGGATGGGTGATGTTGGGGTGCTGCTGCGGCAAGAGCCTGCTGCCCACCTGACACTTCAGTGGAGCCACCCTGGCCCTTGGCCTCCTCTGGTCGGGGGCCACCCAGTTGGATGGAGCTGGTGCTCTGCTGTCCCAATCCTCCCTGGACTGTCTGGAGTAGGTGGAGAGACATTAACCATTTAACCCATAGGTTATCCTGATGGGAAGTACCAGGTCTGGAGCCCTGGTACCTGAGCTGCATTTATTGCATTTATTTGCCTGGTTCAAGCAGAGAAAACTGCATCTGTAAACATTTCAGTATTTATGTGAATATTTTTTCCAACAAGTCTTCTGCAAGTCTGTTGTGATTTTCACATACACAGAGTTGATCTTAGAGATTGTTCCAACTCAAACAATTCTATGATTCTAGGGTTTTCTAGGGAGAAAACATTGAAACAGAGGGCTTGGACAATTTTCCTTCCAGCCATCACCTGTGAGGGCCACGGCTGCCCTGGACAGAACTAGGGACTTTGTTTGGTGCCACTGTTCTCAATGACAGAGTGTTTAAAAACAGATAAAACTCGATGCAGAAAAAAAGAACTAGGGGGGACCTGTGCAGGGGGAGACCTGTGCACAGCTTCACCTGCGTTATCTATTCTAATCCTGTGGAAATCATGATGGTGTTTTGATAATAGCAGACATTTGTGATCAAAATACTTCTTATTTCAATGATTCAAGGACAAAATGGGATGCCATTGTCTCCCTGGATGAATGTGAGTGAGATGTTTTATGAAAGATGTGTTTGAAGAATGACAAAATTTCCTTCCTATCTTGGGAGATAACCACAGCATTGTCTGTGCAGCACTGAGTCCCTTACTCCTGGTTTGTGCTGTGAAGGGATCTGTGTCACAGTTATTTATGTCTGTATTTTAAATATGGTTTGAAAAGAGACTGATTCAAAAATTTTCAATGACCCAGTGAAATCTGAACTACTTACAGCAAGACAAGAAGTATAATGCTTCAATCAAAATAGCAACTTGGAATGTGTTTTATTAAACAGAGTTCATTTAATATTACCCCAGAGTGCTGTGGACGTGAAAACACATTCTTGAATTTTAACTTTCATATCTAGGTAATAGGAATGAAGGGAAAACGGTCATTTTTAATGTTGCACATTTTGGATCAAATTCTGATCCCATATAGAACTACCCACAGCATTCCCACGTTTTCCAAAACTAGTGTGTCCCTGTGTCCTGTATGTCACTACGAGGTGAACATGCTACAGGAAAAACAAGTAGACCCTGCACAGAGCTCTAAGTAAAATCCTGCCAGATTTAACTTTCCCAGCACTCTCTGCAGTAATTTCAAAGTAAGTGTTTCCAGTGGGAGAAAAAAAACAACGCTCAAACTCAGGGCAATAGAAAAAACCTCGGAAATAAGGCACCAAGGGATGCAAAATAACAGAAAAAAAAGTGGATTATATGCATAAACTCTGGGTGCATGTCACTTGTAAATATTTCCTGATTTTTTGCTAGCAATATTATGCAAAAATGTTTAAATGAGCAGATTATAAGAGAGCGGTGCTGCCCGTGTAACATGGATGCAGAATCTATCGGGGACGGGCAGTTCGGAAGCATTTATATTTCCATTAGCAGAGAATTGCTGATCATCCCGGGGAAAACAGATTTTTCCTCGCCAGCTGTTCGATATTTCGGGAGCTTAAATGGCTCCTGCGATCAGCCCGAGCGTGAGCGGGGAGAGCCACAAGTGCTGATTTCTCCCCGGGCGGACACCGGGCGAACTCACCGGCCCCGAGCTCAGCGGCGCGGGGAGCGGGACCGGCGGCCGCGGGGGCTGAGCCGCTCGGTGCCCACGCTGGGCCTCGACCCCCGCGCCGGGTCCCGATCCCCTTCGGTCCCGCTGCCTCCAGGCACCCACTGGGGCACGGAGACAAGGAGGGACCGGTGGACCAGGGCAGGCGCGGAGAGCTACGCTCCCTGTGCAGTGTTAAAATACGATAAACCAGAACATATTAGGTGCTTATTTAGAGAAAGGAAAAATCCTGTTCTGTTACACACGGAGCGAACTGCGGTGCCTGTATGAATTCTCACCCGCCGTTAGCGCGGGTCGTGGCGACCCTTTCCACCTCTGCCCGAATCCCCGAGACAGAGGGAGGGTGCATCTGGGCGCCGAGGGGATGTGCCGAGCATCGGTCTCTGCCCGCGCAGCATCGCGCCCACCGCCCGGTGCGGGCTGGGATGGGACAGAGCCGGGCGGTTCGGGATGGGATAAAGCCGGGCGGTGAGGAACGGGATGAAGCCGGGCGGTGAGGAACGGGATAAAGCCGGGCGGTGAGGAACGGGATAAAGCCGGGCGGTGCGGGATGGGGAAGAGCCGGGCGGTGCGGAAGGGGATAAAGCCGGGCGGTTCGGGATGGGACAAAGCCGGGCGGTTCGGGATGGGGAAGAGCCGGGTGGTGTGGGCTGGGGAAGAGCGGGTGTCCTCTGTCACCTGGGCCAAGCACCCAACAACCGGGGTCTGAGCTGTCCGAATTACTCTGCAAAAATCGCAATTATGATAACCGTAAAACCTGATTTTGAGAAAAATATTTCTCTTTTCTAGGGATCCTGCAGAAAACGAAAACAAGCTTTTTCTCTCCAGTATAAAATTGACCAAAATAACGTATCTGCTCAGGTATCATAAATAAACTGCATCCAGAAAGCAGAATAAAATCTTTCATGTAATAAGGAATTTGGGTGTCATTCTCTGATTTAAAAAAAAAAAAAAAGAGCTGAGAATTCGCTGACCTTGATCCCAGGTAGCTGCCTCCTGTCACACCACTGACAGCACGGCACATTTGACAGCAATTCTTACAGGTTTTATTTTCTCTTGGTGTGAAGAAATGAAGTGAGCAGCTCAGGAAATTCAGGCATTTATGTAATTTTTTAAAGACTCAAATTACTTTTAAAAGGTTCTCTCACAAAACACCCAGCATGTTCCACTGGGGTAGTTTCAACTATGGGTAGATCAGAAGTGGAATATCTCCCATAATATCCCCCTATGTAAAATCGAATTGACAAGATATTGTGAAGTAATTGTGTATTTTCGGTAACCAAAAGTATTGAATAGCTGCTAAGCCTCCAGTGCATGATACATTTAATATGATAAATTAAAAAAATTTGAGATTGATTAAGTTCAAGTTAAATCGAGACTTGGTTAAATTCAAGTGAAGCTTTGGCAGGAATGGAGGCTGAGCACTGCAAAACTGCCCCAGTCTGGAGAGGTTTAACCCTATGTGAAAACATTGATTTCACTGCACTCTGCAGCTGTTACCATCCTGCTCTTGTAAACCAGTTTAAGTATCTGAATTTCAGAGGAAGAAGGGATTTCAAGCAAATACTTGTGCTCCTGACATCTGTCATTTGCATGTACAGAATTATCCCTGTGAATTGGTCAAGTGACTTTGTGCCCAAGTGCATGGATGTGCTGGGGAGCACAACTGGCTCAGAACCTGCGGCACAACCAGCTGGGAATGCTGCGGCGCTGATTTGAGTAGTTTCCTGGTGTGGATGCGAAATGTTATGGGGTGAGAAATGACAATCAGTTCCTGGAGTGAATTAACCCATCTGCCTCCCCTGAAACAACTGAGTGCACAGGGAGTGAAATTGTAATTTTAAAAAATTTAACACAGTGAGAGCAAGTATAAAAATATCTTTTAGGTTAATTAAGTGACTAAGCACACATACAAATAGTAAAGATTTGACAGTTTTAGGAGTCTTGTTGCTTATCGGTGAATTTCCCTTCAGCCATTACCCCCATAATCCCCTTTTCAGGGGTGCTGCTTCCAGCTGCCAGTGGATGCTCTGCCCAATGGCTGCCTGTGCTCTGCACATTTACAGCCCAACAGAATCACATACAGCAGCTGGAAATGAAACACAGCTTGGCAAAATTAACCTCAAAATGAGCTGGTGGAACTTGGGTGAGCCTGGGCCAAGGTGTGGTGATCCCCCAGTGTAAGGGCAGTGGTGCACGGAGGGAAGCGTCGCTGGGGCTCTGCCTCTTCCCGGAACGGTGTCAGGGTGGTGAAACCACCTCAGCATGACCCTCTGCAACCTTGGATGGGGTATAAAAAAAATTTAGAAAAACCTTGCAAGAACTGCTCTACATTTTAAGCACTGAAGTAAGGTGTTTCCCTGACCTTTCCCTGTTTATTTTCCTTGTTGTAGGGACTTGTTTAGTTTTTTTTAGTATGAGGTCCCCAACAGTCAACCACTGGAGATGATGGGAATAAAGTAACAAGATGCCAACAGTTAGGGTAACATTTTTGTGTTAAGATGCCAAAAAGTCTTCCTGAATTTTGTATCATTTTTCAGAGGAACGTGGGATCATATCACACATCAGTTTCTGACAAACTGTATTTCTCAGAATGTAAATACTGTAGTGGTATTACCCAGTGTGAGCGTTTGGGCTCTTACAGGGTCTGGGCACTGCTTGTGGTCGGTGCCGGTGTTGTCAGTCCCTTGAGGCATGTCTAACAGACAAGCACCAGATGTTTTAAGAAATGTCACATGCAGAGGAGGGTTCAGACTAGTCTGAACAAAATTCCTGAAATCCACAAGTAACAACTACCTCCTCTGTGTGCAAGACCTCCCCTCCAGGTGGTGAGGAGGGACCTGCAGGAATAGTGGGACTCCCAGCAGTGGGGATAGCAACAGGGGCTCCCCAGGGCTTTGCTGAGGCGGCAGCAGGCTGGGCACGACCCTCTGCATGGAGACAGATGTTGCTTTTTGTTGATGGAAGCCCTGGGGTTTCAGTTCAGCCCAGACAGGGAGTTGAGCCTCAGAGTGGAGGTCTGTGAAAAATGGTGACTTGCAAAGCTCTGACACAAGCCCCCATCCCGACAATGCTCCAGTAATGCCTGTGGCAGAAGCCATGTCCCCACACCCGAGGAGTTGCTGCGCCTTGCCCTGCTGTGGGACCTGTGGCTGCTCCCACCACCTGCCTGCTGCCCCAAAGGCTATGGGACTCCAGTTTTGTTCACATAGCTCCTCGCCAGCAGCTCTGCACTGTTAGAAATTACACCCCCGTGTTGAGTCGTACTTTAACCAGTCTGTGCAAATGCACACAAGGTCTGAGACCGGTGCACACAGAACTGCTTTGGAAGGTTTCTGTGGCATTTCCACCTCATGTACTGGCTGTGTCACAAGTGGATGGTCTCCAGTGTTCAATGCTTGTCCCCAGCACTTCTTCCCCTCCCTGAAGGAGAAACCTGCAGAGCCAGTGTGTTTTGTGACATGCTCAATATGTGCTGGCACCCATTTGACACCTCACTGGACGTGGCTAAGAACTTACAAGGATGGAAAGGCATTGGCCCTTCCTGTGCCCCAGCCAGGTGCTGAGGTGTTTTGAGCCCTCGTAAGGAGGATGAAAGAAAGAGCACCAGTGTGCTCGAGATCAGTCAGCAGCACTAACACACAAGAGGTTCCAGTTCCTTTCTTCTGGCACATCTGTGACTGGGAAAAGCCTAAGAGGTCTTTCAGAATCTACTGAAAGCCCTAATTACTTTTCCCTGTGGCTGCAATGTAATATGATCAATTTTTACAGAGGAGTGAAAATACCCCCAAGACACAGGCTCATGTAATGGAAATGGTGACATCCCTGCCTTCATGGCCTGGGAGTTCCTGAACAAATAAGCCACCTTCTTCAGTCAGGGTCTGGCTCCGCAGTGTAAGTGATCACTTGGTCACAAAAGCAAGCTTGGAATTCATTGTTGCTAAGATTGAAAAATTCAGCATTTTTCTGAAAAATGCACTAGCATGGAGCCTTTGCACAATGAGGAATGCACATAGCACTGCACTGTTTGTATTTAACAGTTATTAGTCAGTGGTTCACAGCCCAGCTCAGCCCTTGGGGTGACTTTGTGCTGGCAGCTGGAGCAGAGCCAGGTGCTGGCTGCAGAGCGTGAGGGGTGTGTGAGGAAAATGGGCATTGGCATACAGAGCTGGCTAAAGGGGCAAGGAAGAATGGCACTGAGTGGCCAGTTGCAATGGGAATTGGAGCACACAAACAACAGTGAGGCTGGAGCCCAAAATACAGCAAAGAGAAGGGAAACAGCAGCTGCTGGTGCAGTGGCCAGGAGAGATCTGGATGTGCCCAGCTGAGACTAGCACAGAGAAGGACCCAACTCTTATTGTTCTGTCCTAACCTCTGCTCTAGGTATGCTCTGCAGGTGACTAAAGCCAGCCCTGTGCTGTTGGGAAGGTCCAGCTGTGCTAGTGCATGTTGGTCCGCAGAGATCCTCCAGGGAATAACAATCTTCAGGGATAATAACCCAGTTTTTAGATTTCTCTGCTCTGCAAAACCCAGGAAACTGGAAGTGAAATGCTGCCACAGAGAACATGAAAAAAGGTTGCAGCAAACCAGTTATTTCTGGGGTAACTGAAGGAGTACCACTTTGTTAATTTAACAGTATAGTTGAAAAACCCCTAAAACGTTCTACGGCTTTGCTCTCTGTGCCCTGTAGCTACACCTGCTCACTATTCTGTTAATTACCTTTTTTCTGGTCAATGCCCATGAGAGTATTACTACTTGGAACACAGAAGTATATAAATCTCTTAAAAAGAGCATTACAATAATTTTTCAGTTCGCCAGTTGCTTTCAAATGTCTCAGTCTATATCATGATTTCAGCAAACAGATCAAGACTGCTTTCAGTATCATCCTGGGGTTTTAGCTCTCCGCTGGGATTGGCCTGTTCCTGAGCAGTCCGTCTCTTTCTTCTGTGCACGTACACAGAGTGGCTCTTCTCTGGCCCCTTGGGAAACACAGTGTCTGCAGGGACAGCAGCTTCCAGAGCCAACTCCAAGCCTTTGTGGAATCTAGACAGAAACAATTCTGTAGTTACTATTTTTATAGATTTGCTCAGGATCTGCAAACTACTCAGAGAAACTAATGCTTTTAGAATGTAATCAAAACATGCAAGGGGTAAAAAGTGGTTACTAATGTTTTAGCTGATACTGAAGAAAAATCAGATGTCATGAACAGAACTGGTGTATTCTTACAAACCTGTCAATCCTCCTTATGTTTTCTTCCATTTTCTGATTGGCTACATGTACCAGAAATTCAATATATTCTTCGGAGACCATCAATCTCCCTTTGTGGCTCAATGGAACTTCCAAGCAGTGAGTGCTCCGCACAGCCTGAAAACACACACATGATTTACCTGGAATAAAGTTTTTTAGTTTACGAAGCTTATTTAAATAATGTAGGGAATTCATTATAGTAAAAAACCTGCTTATCCATACTATTAGTTAGGTTGCTGTCACCTAAAGCAGCCAGCTATTTCTTTGCTATAGCACACCCCGTGACAGCTGTTAAGCACCAGTCAGGTCTTGGCTCATACAAAAAATCAAGGTTAATGTAACAATATGACTTCATTACATCCCTTACAGTAGCAGAGTCCTTACCATTGTAATTTTTCCTCCTCTGCCAACTGTAATACCAGAGTTCCTGAACCCAGAGTCAACAGCCACTGAATGCTGCAGAAAAAATAAAAGCTTAAACAGGTCTTGCACAGTTTCACAGCAAAAATATTTATGGATGGGTTGTAATGCAACGTACAATCTTGGTTTTGCAAAAAACTTATTCAAAACCATCTACGCAGATTTATACAAAAATAGTTACAGTAAAATACTTTTTAAGATCAAACCCACAAATTATGGGTGGTTTTCCCTCGGGAAATCCTGATTGTCTGAATCCATCAGTGCAGAAGGGATGTAATGTCTCTTTAGGCACTGAACTATTTTATCCCAACGAGCTGGAACTTCACAGACAGTCGTGCCACACGTTTATAGCTACGAGTGCGGCTGCACTCCACAGCGAGCTCCCCAGCTCTTCTGCACTGACAACGAAACAAGCCCAGCACTGCTCACACTGCTCTCTGCAGTCACACTGGAAAAGCAGAAGGCAAAGGCATCATTCAGTTCATGGCTGGTAGCAAAGTAACATCTAAAATCCATCCCTTTCAGCCAGTGAGAGCAGCCCAGGCCCCTCAGGTAGTGTTTCCAGGGCAGCTTCCTTCCGCTTCAGCTCGAAGGCTGAATTGCAGGTGAGTCATTTTCCTTTCTAAGTACAGTAAAACCCTCACCAAGTTTAAAGCTGTGATTTTTCATCAGCTTACTTTACTACCCTAATTATTAAACACACAGCATACCTGGGACTGTTTCTAGGTGCAAATGCTTACCCAGGAGCCAATACCTTTACTTTTACAGGCAGGAATGTAACAGAACAACAATGCCACATTGTACTTGATGTTTTACCAGCATCTGTGCATCCTGCAGCTCCTGACACAGCACGTGAAGAACAAATGGTTCAAACTTGAACACAGCATCACCAGTCGCTTTCTCTAGTGCTGTCATCTGGAAAATACACCAAAATATTTATACTACCACTGTAAGTGTACACTGCTATTGCCAAACCGCCCCCCCAAAAAACCCAAAAGAAGCTAGTCTGTGTGTGAAACATGCATAAAAAAATGGAGCAAATGAGTCCCAAGCAGCCAGGTTTGATGAATTGCTCTTGAGTTTTCTTCGCTCATGATACACAGAAACTCTCTGGATTTCCATGATTCTGTTTGCTAAACTGGGCTTGATAAAAATTAATGGCAAGACAGACATTAAAAACTGTATTTCATCCTTCCCTGTTTTTCCTTCATACATCCAAACCAATTGACACTGTAAGTCCAGCGAGGGATGATGACTGTTCTGCTTCAATCAGGTGAAATGTGAGGTTTATTTTTTTCCTTAAACTGTTTTTTAGAATCAAAGGTATTTAGTTGCTGAAGTACATCCCTCAACTTCAGAAAACTTCCTGTGGTTCAGCAGATTAAATCCACAGCCTAACATACTTGACCACACTTTAATCTTTGTTTAAATATCAATGCATAGCCTACTATATGAGAGTTATAAAGATAAATTCAGAGGTTGAAATCAGAGGCATAAACCCACAAGACAAGAAAAAAAGAAGTAACTTTATAATTATAAAATTGAAGCAATCCCCTTCAGACCCATCAGTTCTGCCAGAATATTGAGATGGTAGTGGCAGTTTTTCCTGGATCTGTGAGTGTACAGTCAGCTGTCTGTCATCTGCAAGGCTTATGAGGACAGTTTATCTGCTTTTTGGTGTTATCTTCATAAAGAGAAACCTTAAGGGCTGGGAATACTTTCTTCCATTCAGAAAGGTCACTTTGAGGCAGTTAGACTACTTATTTCATTGTACGACTGTTTTGTCATAAGCACTATTTGCTCCCCTTCTTGTTTGCCTTCACCTGCTTAATTCACAGTACTAAAAAATTTGCTGTGGTAGTTTCAGAAATTTCAGCTGATTTCCCATACTCGGTTGTTTTGACTAGCCCTTCCCATCCTTCTTGTAGAATGAAAACAGACAACAAAATCTTCAGGAAATAATAAAACTCAGATGCTTTTTAAAGACATGATAACATAAAACTGCCAAAGTAACACTCTAGCTTTTCCTTTACACTGAAGTAAAGGTCTCTCCTTTACTGAGAACTATTTAGTTGCATTTATGCAGCAACTTCCCTGTCAGTGTTCCTGTTCCCAGCTAGAAGCAGGCTTTCTGTCTGGCTAGGTCTGCACTGTGTGAGACAGATGTAAAACATTCCCAGGGAATCTCAACTGGTGAGGAACAGGAGTGGCGATGTGGCACAGTGCAGAGTTGTACAGGAACACCTGAGCTGACTTCTTTAGGGTTTCCCGGGGTCAGAGAAGGAGCTGTGCTGACCCAGTGCTACCCTGCCCAGCATGCCCAGGGCCCACAGTGTCCCCAGCTCTGAGCACGAGGACACCGTGTGCTCCCCTGGCAGCAGGGACACGCACAGACAGCAGCCGCACTGGGGCTGGCCACGGACACGTGTTTCCTTCCCAGGGGTGTTTCTGTGACCCTTTCCAGACACTTCCCCACCTGTGAGCCACACCGTCCTGCTCAGCCAGCACATGCTGCAGAGCTGAGCTGGGTAGGCACTGTGCCAGAGCACACATGAGCTGTGACCCGCCCTGGGGTATCAGGAAGGGTATTCCTAGGGGTTTGTGTGTCTCTGGGAAGGCTCAGGAATCCAGCAGATACCCCGAGGCAGCCTTTCATCAAGGACATAACCAGTTATGAACGTCACTCTGACCGAAATCATCCATGTGTGTTAGCCCCGCTGTAAACCTGTCTCACCTGAGTCCTCAGAAAGCTTAGTAATGAAAAAAATATTGTCAGTAACAGTTTTTTAATTGTCTTACTGCAGCTAAATAATTAATTTCCTGCAAACCCAATCTAACACCGAAAGCAATTTTCTTTTAAGTCTGTGGGGTGGGGACAGAACCTCACTCATGAGATATGCTGGACTGGTGATCAAGTGCAATACATGAGGCTTTTCTCCCAGAAGTGGGAGTATAAAGGGATAAAAATCAATTACAAAGCAAACATCCTCTGTATGGTTGAAGTCACACATGAAGCTGAAAAGCACAGCACACAGGATCCTGACTTCCATTCTCACTTCCTGAATACTGCAAATACTAGCAAAGCTTTATCATAAGTTACAGCCGGTAAAAAATTTAACAAAGATTTTTTTGCACTTGCAATTCATGCATTAAAAAAAAATCCCATCTACCCGTTAAAGGGAACAGGAAAAATCAGAATATTTCCTCTTGTAAGAGTTAACAACACCTTACTGCATCCTCCGTGGTCTGAAATTTTCTGATGGAAATTTCAGCAAGCTTTGCTTTGCTAGAACAAATACTAATGAAAACAAATATTCTAAAGGAGACTTTTGTGCATGTGTGAGAACGTATACATATGGTAAAGTGAACTATGAATTGAGTGAGAAAATGTTGACCTTGCAACTGCTTCTTTTGTGGGACAAAGCAATATATGCAAAGAGTAAGTTATTTTGAAAGCACACTAAAAAAGAAAAACCTCGCACTATAGATGTTTTTAATTTCAGGGGATTTAATGATACTAAATTAACAATGCAGTATAAGAGATTCCCTGTTACACCACTTTCAGGTGTCTGTCTGCTAGCACAGCAAGCCAGGCTCAAGACTTTTTCTAACTCAGGAGTTTTAAATATGACTCCAGACAGTAAGAAATTAATTAAGTTTCTGGTACATCACCTACATTTATAACTATGCAGAGAATTTGATATTGAGGTTAAAAGCATTCTCTTCAAAACGGGTCTGAAGAATTTATTAAGCAACACATCTAAAGAAAAGTTAATTCTGAGAGTAGAGTATCAATTCATCTCGGTAGCAGGAATAAAAACCCTTTCACACGACGTGTTTTCCATGACACCAGGAACATTTCAATGAACAAATACAAAAGCCTTATCACACTGTGCCCTTACCACATCGCCTTTGACACACGGGTCATGCGTTACCAGGAGCCACGTGCAGTTCTTCTTCTGGATCCCCGTGCCGTCCGTGTCCTAGTGACGGACAGAAACCATTGAAGTGGCTCCGCAGGTCGGGCAAGTTTGATCTGGTGCTGCTACAAAACCGGTCCTCGAAAATAAAGAGCGTCACCTCGAACCAAAAACCCATTCACAGCGCGACTGATCTGTGCCCGTCCGTGTGCTCAGTCCGGCTGAGCTCCGGGGCTGAGCTCCGGCAGCAGCGCACTGGAGTCCCAGAAACTGACTGAAGAACTGCGGTATGGCCAAGGAAGCACCGGCAGCAGCGGGAGCTCCAGGACCTCAGCCCCGTGCCAGCAAAATCCGCGGGAGTGGCGAGACGCCCATCCCGGCACCCTGGCAACCATCCCCCAGGACGCCCATCCCGGCCCCATCCCGGGATGCCGGACCCACCGCCAGGATGCCCCATCCCGGGATGCCGGACCCACCGCCAGGATGCCCCATCCCGGGATGCCGGACCCACCGCCAGGATGCCCCATCCCGGGATGCCGGACCCACCGCCAGGATGCCCCATCCCGGGATGCCGGACCCACCGCCAGGATGCCCCATCCCGGGATGCCGGACCCACCGCCAGGATGCCCCATCCCGGGATGCCGGACCCACCGCCAGGATGCCCCATCCCGGGATGCCGGACCCACCGCCAGGATGCCCCATCCCGGGATGCCGGACCCACCGCCAGGATGCCCCATCCCGGGATGCCGGACCCACCGCCAGGATGCCCCATCCCGGGATGCCGGACCCACCGCCAGGATGCCCCATCCCGGGATGCCGGACCCACCGCCAGGATGCCCCATCCCGGGATGCCGGACCCACCGCCAGGATGCCCCATCCCGGGATGCCGGACCCACCGCCAGGATGCCCCATCCCGGGATGCCGGACCCACCGCCAGGATGCCCCATCCCGGGATGCCGGACCCACCGCCAGGATGCCCCATCCCGGGATGCCGGACCCACCGCCAGGATGCCCCATCCCGGGATGCCGGACCCACCGCCAGGATGCCCCATCCCGGGATGCCGGACCCACCGCCAGGATGCCCCATCCCGGGATGCCGGACCCNGGGCACGGCACGGCCTCGCCCGGGCCCGCCCTCGCCCTCCTCCGCCCTCCGCCGCGGGGGCAGCGGTGCTCCGCAGGTAGGCGCTGGACGCGGGGCTCCCCGGCGCTCCCCCGGGGGGACGAGACGGGAAGGCGGCGGCTCTGCGCTGCCCCCGCCGGGCTCCACAGCCAGGGCAGACACGGCCGGGCCTCAGGCGGCGACAGGCACTGGGGCGGCCCGAAGGGGCGGGGCCTGACCGCAAGGAGCGCTTCCGGGGCACGGCCTGAGCACGAGGCGGCTCAAGGGGCGGGGCCTGGCGGCGGAGGTGTGTTTGTGGGCGGGGCCTGGCGGCGCGAGCGCGTCACGGGACGTGTCCGACGGCGCCGGGCCGCTCTCAGCCGGCCGGAGCCCCGCTGGCCCCGGGGCTCGGGCTGCGCTTGCCGTGCTCCTTGTGCCGGCATCCCGGAAGGTGCTCGGGGCGGCTCGGGGCCTTCCCTTGCCTCCCCTCCCTCCCCTCCCTCCGGTTCGGTTCATTATCACAAGAGCGAGCCGCACTTCGGCCCCGCCGTGTTCCAGGTGGTGTCTGCAGGACATGTCCTGGTGGCTCAGGCTCCCTGTGACCTCGACAGCTACCAGGGACCTCGTTGTTTTTTTTTTCCCAGATCCTCTGGTCGCCATGGCAGCCACCAGGAGTGTGATGAGAGCGGTCCGAGTGTTTGAGTTTGGTGGCCCTGAGGTGCTTAAACTCCAGTCAGATGTGTTAGTTCCTGTTCCAAAAGAAAACCAGGTACATGTGAGCTCTGTGAAGGGGTATAGTGATAATGAATGTTAACAGGTGCCTGCAGGACAGAATGAGGGATACAACCCAGAACTCTACACCTAGAGTACGTGAGTTTTGATCAGTGTGTTCATACTACTTGAGGTATCATGCTTAACAAATGTGGCCTCTTTACTCTTTGGGGGGCCATATATTTCACATCAAGATTTTCCTGAAATTAGCTTCAGTTTGACACTGGGTTGTCACAGAGGCTGTTTGAGAATTCAGTAAAAATGCTACAATGCCGTGCTGTGAATTCAAGGGCTAAATCCTTTTAGTTATTGCTTAAGAAGTGTCTTTTCTTTTAGGTGTTAATTAAAGTCCATGCCTGTGGGGTAAATCCTGTCGAGACATATATTCGTTCTGGGACTTACGCCAGGAAACCGGCGTTACCCTACACTCCTGGCTCGGATGTGGCTGGGGTGATCGAAAGTGTTGGGGAACACGTGACTGCATTCAAGGTATTTACACATTGGGGTGTAATTCACTGTGGTTTTAATGTGTCCTCTTTGGCTGATTGCTGTGCTACTGTACCTGGTTTTGTTCCTTATAATCGTGTAATCTACTCAAGGGGGAAATCCTTTTCATGGACTGGTAAAAGCACGCAGTGGGATCCCATTGGCAACCCAGTCTGCTGGATGGACCTGAGGAATGCTGTGCCCTCCTGAAGTTCAGAGGTCTCAGAAGAGGCACTGCAGTCTGTCTGCTTAAAGCAGTGATATGTGCTGTACAAAAGTTGGGGTTTGGAGCTATTTTTCTGCCATTGCAGAAATAGTTGAGATTGGATGCTTCTTGCTTGGGGTAGTAATTTCAGGCAGAACTGATTTTTTTTTCTGTAAAGTATTTGGGAAATGGAAATGTCTTATGTCTAAGCCTCCATAAATTCTGTTGTTTGTTGCTAAAACTGTTCAAATACTGTATTATTCCTGTCTAGTAATTTTACTTAGATTTCTCAGTGGGAAAGTCTCGGGACAGGAGAAGGCAAATACCAATTTGCTAAAAGATATCTATGACATCTATTTAGTTTTTAAATTGGTTCCCCCATTTAAGTCACTACACATTTGGTCTCAAACAAACATAAAAATTGTAGTTAAAATTGGGCTGGAATTTCCTGATTTGGAATTTATGTAATGATTTTGGGAGACCTGAGAGATTGGGTTATCAAGAGAGAAGAATCATCTTTATTCATATTTTCTTACAGCAGTTTGCTGTGTCTGCTATGTGTGACTTTTTGCTTCCTCTGACAATTGTGATGTTCTTGGCTTGAATGAGAGAGAGATGTCATAGGGTATATTAAGAGTATATATATTTCCACATTTAAATAATTTAGAAATGTTTCTTTTGTGTTTGTAAAAGCTTTTGAGGTTTTGCACTTGGAATCTATGGATGGAATTCCTGACTTCAATCCAAGTTCATTAAGGTTCATATTAATGAGGCAGTAGGTTTGTGTGTTACACTGCAGGGTGGGGTTACAATTATGATACTTAGATTTAAGTGTAAGAAATTATACAGTTTGTGTTGCATTGATGGTATGTATCAGCATTTATAAAAATTTCTGTGACAAACACAACTGGTTATTTTTGATAGGAGAGCTGTTAACAATAGCCTAAAACTCTGTAAATTGGTTCTTAATGTTTATTAAGGAAAAAGTAAGGGAAAGTATTGATTTCTCTGTGTTCTCTCCCTCCATTCTAGAAAGGTGACAGAGTTTTCACCCTTGAAACGGTTTCTGGAGGATATGCTGAGTATGCAGTTGCTGCAGCCAACAGAGTCTTTCCTTTGCCGGACAAACTGGACTTTAGGCAGGGAGCAGCGATCGGAGTGCCCTACTTCACTGCCTACAGGGCCCTTTTCCAGAAGTAAGGCACCAAATCCATGTTTGTACACTTTAATCTTTTATATTT
Organism: Falcunculus frontatus; assembly: GCA_013398115.1. NCBI lineage: Eukaryota > Metazoa > Chordata > Aves > Passeriformes > Falcunculus > Falcunculus frontatus. Next base: position 343,947 of record VZRV01010994.1, on the reverse strand, counting down.
AAAATATCGGAGTTCGTATTTTCAGTGTGCTGTAAAATGGGGAGATTGATGAGCGGGAAATGTTTAAAAATGTTACACTGATGGAATTGTCAGATAATGGTGACCTAGAAGCTTGTGACTGTGTTTTCCTCTTAAGTCTTTTTTCTTGAGAGAACATACTTGGAAAGGCTTAATGGAATAAAACGTGTGACTCCATTCAGTACTCGCTGGTATTTTAGCCAGGGAAAAAAACCAGTAATAGTTCTAATTTTCTTGGTAAGCAGACAGGTGCCGTGGAGTAGAGCCACTCCTTTCCTGTGACAGGTGAAAGTCCTGAACTGAGGCTCAGCACCAGGCTGTCGCTTGCTTCTGGCTACATGTTGTTTCAAGTCGTCAATCACAGGATTTGTTTTGCCTCCTTATTCTCCCAAAAAGGCTTATGATAGCTGTTTAGCCATAAATTGGAATATAATTGGAACATAAATTGGAAATAATGGTGTGTGAACAAGGAGATTTGATGTCAGTGTTTGCAACCGCATAGTCAGTATGTACTGCAATCACAGTGCCAATATTTCTTGTGCTCTTCACTTAGAGGCTGTGCCAAAGCAGGGGAAAGTGTGCTGGTTCATGGTGCTAGTGGGGGGGTAAGTATTCCAAGGAGGCAAGTGATAGAGAACAATGCTCTCTGTCTTTGCATCTGCTTCTTCCTGGGATATGAGTTATGGTCATATTTGTATCAATAGATTAGCAGATGGGGTTTTTATTTCAGATACTCTAGGATACATTTTCTTAGAACAAACCCTGTTATTCCCGATAACTGTGAGAGTGCTGGTGTGAGCTCCTCAGTCAGAGGGTCACACACTGAACAGGTGTTTGCTGCAGGTGGTAGTTGGTCTGGAAGTTTTATAACTGATAGCAGAAAGCTGTACTTTTCCAATATGTACAAGTTGTTCTCAGTTCTCTGAGAATAAGTCACTGGCCCAGGGCGACTGTGCATTTCTGGGATGTTTTTACCCATGAGCCAACAGCTAGCTGCACAAGGAAAGGTACTGGAATATATAAATCTGTGACTGAATACTATGTGAAATTGCACTTCCAGTTTTCTTTGGGTTTTCATAACAAACTTATTTTAGATCTTTATCACACAACATTCTTGTTTAATTTATCTCCCACACTCTGCACTTTCTTGCTCAGTTTCTGGTGATGCACCAAACAGCTGCTATGAACAGGCCAAGTTTTCTTAATTATTTGTTAGACAACAAAAAGATGAATTAATATCTTATTCTGAGATACTAGAATGGCATTTAGCATCATAACTCTTCTTTAAAATTTTCATAAACTAAATGTAGTGCTTCTGTTCTTACTGGAGTGCAAAGCTGGTAGGAGACACTGAGAATTTACTTTCTAAAGAAGTAGTGTTAATAGAATTTGTGCCTGCAGATTGTCTTTGCAGTGTATAATGCTGGTATTAATAGCAGGTGATTCCATGAAGAGAAGAATTCCTTGGATTTGTATCAAAAATATATGGCCCAGCTTTGACAGATACACAGCATTCTACATTGATGTATATCAAATGCTGATAGCTATTAAAAACACCTCAAAAATTTACCATGCCTCTGTAAATATCTTTTCTTTTTTAAAGACGATTTGGCTGTCTTTAAGATCCAAATTACTGGCTAAAAAAAACATTACCAAGCTAGCTTTTTAAATGGGGAAGTTCCAAGTCACTGGTAGAATATTTAAAATTTCAAATTCTAAGAAAGAGGTAAAATAATTTTCTCTTGGTTTTTTTTCTCCTCTCAGGTGGGACTAGCAGCATGTCAGATTGCCAGAGCTTGTGGTTTGAAGGTTTTGGGTACAGCAGGAACTGAGGAGGGCATGAATGTGATCCTGAGAAACGGCGCTCATCAAGCCTTTAATCACAGAGACCCTAATTACACTGAGAGAATTAAGGTAGGCACGTGTCAGGACTCAGGAATGCAGGTTGTGTTGTTCTTAACAAAATGTGAACAGTTGTTTGCAGAAGACATTAAAGCAGATCTGTTTAGGAGCAGTAGAGTGCTGCCTTTTTCATTTCTACACAAGGAGAAACTTTCTCAGGCTGGAAAAGCCAACTTTCCTCACAGGCAGTGGCATTTAGAACTTCTTACATTCAGCAAATTCCAGTGTGGGATCACATCATGAGTTAGCACAGCAAAACATGCTACAAGTCAGCTCATTAGCTGGCAGCTGCAGTACAAAGGCTGTATTGAAAATTTAAACAATAAGCTGTAGAATGGATACTTTCTGTAGTGAATAAAATAAACAGTGGTACCCAAGCTCTAAAATAACATCCTGTGTCCTGTACAGGCATGCACAGGGCCGGGGGGAGTCGATATCATCATAGAAATGCTCTCTAATGTCAACCTGGATGCTGACTTGCAGCTGCTATCCTGCGCAGGGAGGGTGATGGTGAGTGTTTGTGTCCTGATCTGGGAGGGTGATGGTGAGTGTTTGTGTCCTGAGCCGGGAAGGTGACAGTGAGTGTTTGTGTCCTGAGCCGGGAAGGTGACAGTGAGTGTTTGTGTCCTGAGCCGGGAAGGTGACAGTGAGTGTTTGTGTCCTGAGCCGGGAAGGTGACAGTGAGTGTTTGTGTCCTGAGCCGGGAAGGTGACAGTGAGTGTTTGTGTCCTGAGCCGGGAAGGTGACAGTGAGTGTTTGTGTCCTGAGCCGGGAAGGTGACAGTGAGTGTTTGTGTCCTGAGCCGGGAAGGTGACAGTGAGTGTTTGTGTCCTGAGCCGGGAAGGTGACAGTGAGTGTTTGTGTCCTGAGCCGGGAAGGTGACAGTGAGTGTTTGTGTCCTGAGCCGGGAAGGTGACAGTGAGTGTTTGTGTCCTGAGCCGGGAAGGTGACAGTGAGTGTTTGTGTCCTGAGCCGGGAAGGTGACAGTGAGTGTTTGTGTCCTGAGCCGGGAAGGTGACAGTGAGTGTTTGTGTCCTGAGCCGGGAAGGTGACAGTGAGTGTTTGTGTCCTGAGCCGGGAAGGTGACAGTGAGTGTTTGTGTCCTGAGCCGGGAAGGTGACAGTGAGTGTTTGTGTCCTGAGCCGGGAAGGTGACAGTGAGTGTTTGTGTCCTGAGCCGGGAAGGTGACAGTGAGTGTTTGTGTCTTGAGCCGGGAAGGTGACAGTGAGTGTTTGTGTCCTGATCTGGGAAGGTGACAGTGAGTGTTTGTGTCTTGAGCAGGGAGGTGACAGTGAGTGTTTGTGTCCCTGCCCAGAGGGTGACAGTGAGTGTTTGTGCCCCTGAGCAGGGAGGTGACGGTGGGTGCTTATGTCACTGATTCTGTGCATTCAGCATCACACTGAACAGCTCTGACTCCATGCTTTGGACTCCCTTGGGCAGGTCGTGGGCTGCAGAGGACGCATCGAGATAAACCCAAGAGACACAATGAGCAAAGAGTCCAGCATAATTGGAGTGAGTCTGTTTCTTGCAAGTGAGGTAAGAAACATTTCTATTTTAATTAATTTACATTTAATTTACATTTCTATGCTTTGTTGGCTTGTTCCAGCACCCCTCTATTTACAGTTAAAATTATTTGTTGGAATGAAAGGATAATTTCACTGTAACAAACTTGTTAGTTCATTCCTTTATGTCTTGATTCAATCTCAGAACATCATAAAATATTTTCAGGTTGTGGAATTTGGTTTAACTCTTGCATAAATTGTCAATACTATTCTAAAATGCAAAGACCTTGTCATAAACACTGTGTTTGTTACATGCAGGAGGAGAGGCGTGAATGTGCCACAGCAGTCCTTGATGGCATAGAAGCTGGCTGGCTGAAACCCGTTGTGGGCTTGGAATATCCCCTGGAGAAAGTAGCCAAGGCTCATGAAGACATTATTTGTAGCAGTGGCTCCCGAGGGAAGATGGTGCTCCTTCTATAAAGGAGCACCTTTTTCCATTTATTTTGTAGGTGTTCTAACTGCGCCTTTGCTTACATGGTTCACTGAATGTATGTTATAAACATACCTTTGATCAGGTTTGACAGTAGCAGAAAATGCTCACCTAGATGAATTAACTAACGTTTTCTTTTTATAATGAGCAGAGTTGCATTTACTGTAATTTTGGTAGCTTTTTTGATAGATGTGGAAATAATAAATTTTCTCTGCTGGCATGCTTTGTGCTGCAGGGGATGGTAGGGTTTGGTATCATGATCCGTTGAAGGCAGAGTGAGGCCACTGTAGGTAACACAGGATGAAGCTGCCTTTTACAGATACACAAAATTAAAAAACTCACTATGTGCATTAATTAGAACTGTAAATTCTTTTAGCCACAAAATTTGTATTCAATTTTTGCCACGTCATTTACTTGAAATAAAAGCTTTTACTGATAAAATAGTTCACTTTCCAGCTCAAAAGATGGGCAGGCTCTCTCAAACATGAACTGTTTGGAGCAGAGGCAGTTCTACTTGTCTGTGCCTGCCTCTAGGTCTGAGGTGACTGTGTCCTGGCTCATCCATAGGGACTGTCACTCTGGAGCTGCATGCTGGGATTTGCCTCTTCGGAACTGGTGATCGTGACCAAAGCAGCTGATTCCTGGATGGTAAATGGCTGGCTGTGAAGATTTCAGTTCTTCCTATGACCTTTATTAAAGTCTTCTGGATCCCTGGCTGCATGGAGAGCAGAGGCTGCATGGCTTTTGTGGCATGGAGAGTTGCTGTGAAGTTCCTGAGCTCCATCCCCTGAAGTGGGCAGAGCACAGCCTCAGCACTAAGGGCTTGTGCGCAGGTGTCAGTGTGGAGTCGCTTTGCCATTGCACCGGGTCATTTCATTGTGTCTTGTTCTCATAAACCTTAAAGCCATTGCACAACAGATGGTATTGCCAGGAAAGACGATGGAATGTTTCTAGAGTTAATGATTTCAATTTAGTGTTTCAGTGAGTGCTTTTAGAAAGCTGCTTGGGGAGAGGAGGATGAGGCCAGCTCAGCTGTGGGAAGGCAGGGACCCTGTCTGCCAGGGTGCAGTGGGGTCCTTCCTCCCTCCAGGCTGCCCCAGGGGAATGAAGCTGGTTCCCTTGTTCATTGCACTTCCCACAGGAATAGGGAGCTGTGTTTTTTGTGTGAAGATTTAAGCGATTCATCTGGTGTAAGTGATGTGTGTAGGCAGCGTCTCAGCTGATTATCCAGGTGAAAGGTGCTGACTGTTCCTGTTCACTCAAGTAGAATGCAGCTTGAGCAGTGGTGCTGTGTTGGGAACATGCTATTCCTCTTGACAATGCTGCTAGAGAAAATAAAACATCTCTTAATATCAAAGTACTAAACAGAGGTTAAAAGTAATGGTTAATGACGGATACGATTGTGGAGATGATGTGCATATAAAAGTATATATCTTTTCTCTATACACTTGCTGGTGTTTAAATATTAAATTATTTTTAATTCCGTTTTAATTTAGTAAGGGTCTATTGCATGGATGAGAGGCTGATGGTTTGCAGTGGCTCCTTTCTTGCTTAGTGCTGTCACTGCCTCGTGGATGATGTTTAGAGGTGATTTTCAGAGCGAGTCTCTGGTCTGTCCTCATCGTTGCTGTCCCAAGGGCCGTGGTTGTAATGGGGTTTGTCACCAGAAGGTGTCAGAATAGCTCTGTGTGACCGCATTGCCGCTGTTCTCTGCCAGGTGACCTGGCAGAATGGCGCAGGAGGACTGGGACTGACTTGTTGGGAATATCATATAACATTTATTCTTCTGTCTGTTTCCAATGTATTGTATAAATGGAAGATTTTTTTTTTAAATTTTGGAAGAAGTAGTGTGAATGGAACTAATGAGGTAGGACTGAGGTGTGTCTGATCTGTGCAAGCGGCCCATCTAGGGAATGTATCAACCTGGAGAGTCCTTGGTTCGGCTCTCTCTGGGATGTGCTGCCCCTTGGTAGTGCATAAAAGGGTGGAGGAAGAGAATGGGGGTTACAGACCATTGAATTTGGCAGAATAATTCTCTCAATTTGTTGAGAATCTTCTCCAGATTTGACTGGATGGGATTTCGGAGGCAGTAGTTCCCAGTGGCAGCCTGCTTGGTGCTGCCGTGGGTGGTTGGAAGGGTCGAACAGGCTCTTGTATTTGTGCCGACTTTGGCATCTGCAGGAGAGGTTTGGGGTTCAAAGTGAGGAGCTGTGCAAAATGCAAGGGTCTGGAAGCTGCTGTTCTGTGTGTTTCTGAAACAAAAAAGAGTGGAATTGTTCTGACAAGCAGCTGCTCTTGGTTAATGTCATTACGCCCCAAATAAATGCTGCCTATATTTTCTAGTCATTAAAAGTATCATCTCCTCTGTATTGTAATTGTCCTGTGTCTACTTCTGACTTCTTCCTGTGCTGCAGGATGATACAATAAGTTAGTTTGAGACTTTTATTACAGGGTTGGGAAGAGAAAATATCAAGAGAATATTGATATTCTTAATAATTACTCCCTTTACAGAAGGCAGATCAATATTGAGTGTGGGTGGGTCATGCCACAGAAAACTTGAGTATGGTGAAGTCTAACATTTGGGAGCAGATGCATCAGAAGGGAAGGTTGTCCCTGCTCCTCCTCACTGCAGGGAATCTTCACTCAGATCAGTGGCTCTGTGGACCCTGGAAGCATTACCTGTGAGTTTGTACTTCAACTGGGACTCATAAGAACTGCAGGAAAAAGGGGAAAATGAGCATGGAACGGTGGTTGTATCTCCTTTATTTCAGTAAATCAGGTGTCAATTGCCATGCACACTTTGATGCTTCCTGTCATCTGGACTGAGAGATGTAAATCAGGATTGATATTGGAAATGCATTGTGTCACTTCATGCTACATTTTTAAGTTCCTGGGTCTGTGTTGTATGAAAATGCCTTCTCCATACATCTATTTTTAACTTTTCTTTTCTTTTTTTTTTCTTTTTTTACTGTTTCCTTTCCCCCCTTATTTTCTTTTTCATTTTTTCTTCTTTTTTTCTTCTACTATTCCTCCCCCCCCATTTTTCTCCCCCTCTTTTTCTTTGTTCTTTTCCTTTTTCCATTTTTCCTTCCCCTTTTTCTTTCCCCTCCCCTCACAGTCTGGAGTTGCTGCAGCACCAGTGTCCTGCAGCCCCCGCGCCAGCCCTACCCATGTGGGGTGTTGTGGCCGGTTCTGGGCTCCTCAGTACAAGAAAGACAAGAGGCTACTGGAGTGTGTCCAGCAGAGGGTCACAAAGATGATGAGGTGTGTGAAGAATCTCTGTAACGACGAGAGACTGCCGAAGGTGGGCGTGGTTAGTGTGGAAAAGAGACAACTGAGAGGGGATCTCACCAATCCATACAAATATTTCCAAGGGGTGTCAGAGAATGGTACCAGACTCTGTTCAGTGGTGCCCAGCGACAGGATGAGGAGCAATGACCGTGAACTAAAGCAGAAGAAGTTCTACCGCAACATGAGGAAGAACTTCTTTCCATGGAGGGTGGCAGAGCTCCTAAAGAGCTGCTTGGGGAGGGTGTGGAGTTTCTGTACGCGTTGCTGTGTCACCTGTTCCAGGTGACCCTGCCTTGGCAGGGGCTTGGACTTGGACTCTCCAGAGGAGCGTTCCAACCCCAGCAGTTCTGGGATTCTGTGATTCTGTGACGCCGCGGGGTAGCGGGGGCAGCGGGCGGAGCACCGGCTCTCTCCCGTCTCTCCCTCCCTCCCGTTTCTCCCTCCCTCCTGTGTGTCTCTCCCTCCCTCTCTCCCGTCTCTCCCTTTCTCCCTTCCCTCCCTCCCGCCGTCTCCTGGCGACGGCCGGGACGCGGCGGCAGCGCCGGTGCCGCTTCAGCGCTGGGCCCGCCGCCGCCATGAGCGTCCCGCAGCCCCGGTGAGTGGGGCGGGGGCGCGGGGGGCCGGGGCTCCGGTCGCTATCGGCATTTCAGGGAATAGCGGCAGGGTCGGGACCACCAGCGGCGCCTCCCTGCAGCCCGCGCTGGGGCGGGGGGAGAGGGGCTGTGGCTGCCCCGACCTGCCTCGAGGGATCCCGGGGGAATCTGCCCGGCTGCGGGCGAGCGCCCGGGACCCCGAGGTCTCCCGTCCAGGTAAGGCCTTCCTCTGCGCAGGGGCGATGGAGCCGTGGGCAATGGGGCTGCTGGCTGCGGGTGATTCCTTAGTTACCTGCCTTCAGACTTGCAGGTTTTGAGTTCTGAGAATCCGGACTTCCCCGAGCTGATATCAAACACAAACAGTGAGAAACAGAGAATCTCTGCAGGTCTCCATGACAAAATTTGGCACATCCTGGTTTAGTGGGCAATGCTCTGAGTAAGGAAGCAATGGTAGAACTTGCTTCTGGGCCACACAAGAAATCAGTAGCCAAACAGTCCTTTGGCTCCCAGTTCCATGACTGGTTGTGTGGCTTAAGACTTCCTCTCGGGGGAACGGCAGACAGGTGCCAGGTAGAGCACAGGCACCACGATCCCCTGTGACTCTGCCAGTTAATAACTGAAGCCTTAGTGCTCTCTCACATCATTTATTTGGTGATCACTGATTTAATCGCACTGTGAAATATTAACTGTGAAGATTTGCTTTACAAAACACATAGGATGCCTGCTGTGGCTTTGTCCTGATATTCTCCCAAACGAGTGAGAGTGGTCTTAAAATTTACCATGGTACACAGCTCTGCCTCTGAGTGTAGTGCTTTGGGTAAGTTGCCAGCTGAGAACAAATATGCTGTTAATAAATAATAGTGTCAATGATCATAGCATCATAGAATTCTAAATAACCTCAAATATAAAATTACTGGCCTAAGAGTGACATGCTGTCAACTGGCTGCGATGCTAGAGAAACAAACATGACACTCATCTTGCGAAGAGCTTCAGATGTACTCCAGGAAACTACAGATCAGTCAGTTTAGGTTTTGTGCCAGGAAAATTGTCTGCTATTCCAATAAAACCCTAGCATTTTTATAGAGAAGAATGAACAGGATAAATGGGCAGAGAAAAAGGAATCCCAGGAATACCCAGGAAAGGGATATGATTACTTTGGCACACAGGCTGTATAGGGCTGTCTGAGGCTGGTGCTTTCCCTTTGCTGTGTTTTTTCCTGACATGGATTTTGTCAGTTCTGCACTTCTGCCTGTTGCAGAGGTTTTAAAGGTGAGGTTTGTGTGTGGTTCTTAAAATACCGGCATCTTGAACAAAACAGCTCAGACAAGAACCTCTCTTATCCTTTTGTTGATACCCTGTGCAGACTAAACAGGACCAGTGGTTGCTTTCCTGGAGTGTTGCTGGCCATCCCCGAGGCACTGGTCCATGCCAGCATTTATGGCCACAGGGGCTTCCAGGGCCGGAGTGCGGCTGCTCTGGGCAGCCCGGCACAGCCCAACCCCGGTGGGGCCGCTTGTATTCTTTCCAGTGATTTAATGGGTTTTGGTTCAGGCCCACCACATTTCCTTATTTCCTCTAATACCCTTTTGAACTCTGAATTTAATTCAACATTTTTGAGGGCCAGACTGTTCATAATTTAAATGAGAAAATACGTGTTCTGAGACTTTGCTGAGACAGAAATTGCCACAGCACTGTGTTCAGGTGGGAGCTGCATTTTAACTAGTTACATGGTCCAGGAAATCTTAGATGGAAACAAGTGAATGAAAAGGAGTTGGATCGAGTTTCTCCTCTGCCTCAACACGCAGTTGCCAGGTGATACCGTAAATGAGTACTTAGCACAATTGGTGGAATCTGGTGGTTTCAAATGCAACTCTGTATTAAAAAAGTAACATAGAACAGTTGCCATCGTACCAGTGTTTAACCAACAGGCATAAAAGGGTAAGCTACATTGTTTGTTTAAAGTTTAATTTATTGTTGGCAGCTACCTTTGAGGTTATTGTGAAACCTCACATAAAATTCCTGTAAATCCATGATCTCTTTACTTTAAAAAAAATTATCCTTTCTTTCCTTGAGTATGCTTTTGTGTGTGGCAGATCAGCCTAGCAATAGACATGTAACTGAATTATATTTCCGGCTGAAAGGGATGTAATAGAGACACAGTGGCATTTAAATCTACAGCCAAAGAAAACAAAAGAAATCAGTCTCTTGTGTAATTAAAGCACATCCTGCCCAGAGAGCCCAAAGGTCAGGCTGAACGTATTATGCAACATGTACCTGAGTGTGTAAAGTGTACAAGTGGGAAAGGATTTAGAGTATTACAAATTGCATCCTAGTGTCACTGACTTCTTTATTTGTCCTGTTTTCCAGAGGCTGAAGTAAGATACGGTTGTGCTAAGAACAGTTTAAAAATATAACTAATTATGGATGCTTCAGTTTTTCTGTTCAACTTCCACATCTGAGGTTCCGTTTTTTTGAAGCTCTGCTCTTTGGTAACTGTGATAATTGTAGCGAGGCCGTGGCACAGGGTGCCCAGAGAAGCTGTGGCTGCCCCACCCCTGGAAGTGCTCAGGGTCAGGTTGGATGGGGCTTGGAGCAACCCAGGATAGTGGAAGGTGTCCCTGCCACCAACAGGGCCCCCTGGCAGAGTGGCTGGGGAGCTGGGTCTGTGCAGCAGGAATCCAGCTCCAGGCACACCACTGTCCTGCCCATGGTCAGGGTTGTTGTACCCTGTGTGGGAGCTGGTCGTGGAGGAGGCTGTCAGGGCTGCTCTGTCGGTCCCACGCCGCGGTGGTGGCAGTGCTGTCACACACTGAGCTCTTGGCCTTATGTACAAGTCACGTGTTTCTGATATGAATTTCCAGGAGGTCACAAGAATGCTTTTGCACAGTCTAATGGGCATTTATCTGACCAAATGCAGGATGATTTACTAAGGCAGCATTTTGTGTAGCAAACTATTGGGTAGGTCTGTTTAACTTAAACTGTAATAATTTGTCAGTCAAGGGGATTATAAACATCTCCATTGATTTTATTGCAGATTTCTTGCAACCTATAACAGTCTTACAGACAAACACCTGGCTGGATATTTCAGCAATGCCAGGATAAGACGACATCTTCAGAAATCAGGACTGGTGAGACTGAAAAGTTTTCCTCAATTCTACATTAAATTCAGAATGTTTTTATGCTTTTTTCCCATATTTCTGTTTGCTCATTGGAGTTTCCCTCTGCAAAGTGTTTCAGTTTGCAGATATACAGCATCATATTGATTCACTCGGGGTTTTTACACTGTGAAATGTAAGCATCTTTGACTTGTTGCTTAAATAGCTTCAGTGTCATTTTTCAAATGTGTTTAATGGAAAACCAAAGGATTTGGTAAAGGTGAATGTGCTGAATATTTTTTTAAAAACACTGGTGCACTCCTAGGTGTGACTCTCTTTCGCACAGGCAGATGCGGTAGGGAGGCAAGTGTTTAATCCTTTCCATCCCATTGGGCAGTGGCCTGTGAAGAGTAAGGCTGAGCCCTAGGTATTAGAAATGTGGCTGCTGCTCCTTCCATTTGACTGGTGGAGCTCATGGGGTCAAAGACAATCCTGTGCTGGAAGGTGAGTTCCAGCACCATGGCAGGGGCAGAGGTGGTAGCTAACCAGGGGGAGGAAGTGGTCTTCTGGGAAATTGTACTGTTTCAAAACATACTTTTTTTCATCTTCTCCTTTTCAGTAACATTATATTTGTGTATGGTAGATCTCAAAGAGTGGAAGAATAATACCTGAGAAAGAATACCGTCTCAATGCCATGAGGAAGGACCACCAGAGAAATGTCCAGGAGTGCTTGGCTGATGCCATATTTCAGAAGGTCCTTGACATGGAGGTATGCCCTTACTGAGGATGTGTGAGCCTTCTCAGGTGCTTCCTTGCTGACAGCCAGAGGCTGCTAACTTGTACTGGACTGTTTTCCATATGTGCCCTCATGATCCCCTGGAAGGTGCTTTCCTGCTGGGGAAAAAGACAGTCTTTGTGCTTGACATTCCCCACATGAAACCTCCATGGGCCTCTCATTGTCAAACCATGCTACTGTGAGAGCAGGCACTGTCCTGGCTTCCTTATTGCTTTTTGACAGCCCTTAGATTATGAGATGATATTCACAGGGTTAGTTTGCTTAAAAAAATCCTAATAAAAACAAACCAGTTTGAACATGTTTATATATATTGTTTGAGTACAAAATTCGTGCATGTTCCTGTGTTAAGAATGGAGTTGGTTCCTACAACTTTACCAGTGCTCAGTTGTTCCCTTGGCTGTGTGAATATTTGGAGGTGAAATGCAAATAGATTCAATCCATAGTAGTTTTATTACAGGGCTCAATGAGGGTAGCAGCCAGGGAGAAGACATGGGACAAGCAGGACAGAAGCAATGCCCAGTAATGAGATTTCTCTTTCTCTTATATTGATAGCGTCATCATCAGCTGGAGATAAAAAGGAAACTTGAATATTCTGTGAGGAAAGAGGGGATGCAGAAAAGCAAGGTAAGGCTTGAGCACTGTTGGCTGCTGACGGGACCTGGCAGTTTTGCCTGTGTGGGGTAGTAACCATGAGCCTGACCAGCGATTCATTGAGACAAGTGCTCTGTCTCCAGCACTTGAAGAAAAGTACAAGAAACAGGCAAGTAGAGAGTGATCCTGCCCCAAGTTACATCTCCATTTTCCTTTGTCCAGAAGTTCAGGAGCTTCCATTTATGCTTTTAATTCCTTTTGAATCTAGTTATTCTTCTACTTCTGCAGTGTTCTTGGTTGGGTGATTGAATCATGAGCTGCATGAAATGGTACCTCCTTGCATTTCTGTGTAGTATTTAATGTATCTGCTGTCTGATATGTCTGTTTGATGCGCCATTGTTCTTGGTATGACAGAAGTTATTAAATGTTCTCCTTTTCCAAGGCATCTGTGGTTTTACATACCTTCTTCCTATTCCTTCTGAGTTTTCCAAGCTGAAGGTCCTCAGTCTGAATTTTTGTTACCTGAGCCATTCCAGGCTTCTCATTACCATTGCTATTTTTTTTACCTTTTCTCAGTCTGCTATTTCTGTTTTGAAATGGGGAACCATAACAGAATGAATAATTCAAGATACATTCACCTCAGATACATTCACCTCTCAGTAATTCTAGACCCTCTCTGCTTTTGACTGCTGCTGAGCACTGAGCTCATGTGTTTGGTTGTTTGCCTCTCCACAGCACTTGGGCAGAACTGGCCTGTGAGTAACGAAAAGAGGTTTTAGGAGCCTTCATTTAGGTGTCATGTAGGTTGAGCTTGATTCTGTAGTTAGAGTCATGGAAAACCCATAGAAGTAAGTGGTTCTTCTCCCCATGCAATCACCTGAATTCATATGGGAGAAGTCATCCTCATTTTGGCAGAAACACGCTCAGCATTTTATTTCTGTATTCGGAACCTGAATGCTTTGAGAAGAGTGCCTTGAGAAGGTCGGTGCTTCATTAAGCAGCTGGTAAACAATGTCAGATCTGTTAAGTTGTAAATAATACAACAAATCTATAAGCAACTCATCGGGTAAAGAGAGGAGGAGATTTCCACTGATCACTGTGGAAATTGCAAAGGCGCTGTTTGCTGATGGACCTCCTGTGGTAGGAAGCCACCTCGTGGAAGCAGCGATTCTGGCACCCTATCAAGGGATCCTGGGGTTGGATAATTTTGGAATGTAAACCAGAACTGCTTCCTTCAGTAAGACGCCTGCAGATACCTGATCTGTATGTGCTGTGCTGCCGTGCTGGGATGCAGAAGCCTGGCTGTAGCCAGCGGTGTAATTTAATTCTCACCTCATACATTCAGTGAATTCATCTGAATCGCTTGTCTGGAAGGAAAGGAGAAAGGCAGATGGCTGAGCAAGGGAGGGTGAGAGACAGAGCTGTCTGTTTCCAGTGGGGCAGTCGTCCCAGCATTGGGTTGGTAAGAAAAGAAAGTGGGGAGAGGCTGCAGTCAGAGCAGGGAAGTGGCAGGTGCACTCAAATTTAAAAAAGAAAGACACCTTCAAACAAACCAAGAATTTTGAGATACACAGAAACAGGCAGATGAATTGAATCTGGTGGGTCAGCAGCTGGAGACAGCTGCAGGAAAATGAATCAGAGGTGGAGACAAGTCTTTTTGCTTGTCCCTCACATTCTCCCATTATTTCCTTTCCTTCCTTAACCAGCTGATTGCCCCAGCTGTCCAGTGAAAGACAGATGTGATGAGATAGACATCACTGGTTTTGGATTTAATGCCTCAGAGATGTAAATTCCTTTTCTTTCAGGTGGAACAATTCAGAAGATCGTTGGAAGATGTCATCCCTATGCATTCCCCACACCCACCACTCGGTCCAAGGAGCCATAATGGGCTCAGTCCTTTAGTGGCTGGAGAAAGAGCTGGCCGCTCACAATGGGTGAGTTTCATCAACTTCTCCGTGGGCTTTCATGGAAGCACAGACAGCTGGAAGTATGCACATGGGCCTTGGTACAGAGCATTCACTGCCTGGATCATTCTGGGTTAGGGTCTCATCCTTGATTATTTGAGACTGATTTCCTGTTTGCCAGCTTGTGTTAAAGAGGAATCTCCAGAAACTAGTGTTGCAGGAATGGCACATCAGAACCTAGAAAAAAACCCCAAACCTTTGCTCTCTGATAAATCTGCTTCAGTCTTTCCCTTTTAGCTGTCTCATGACCTCAGGTAGGCCAGTATCAGTGTGTTGAGCATTGTCAGTGGACACAGGGGCTATAGACAAGGTTGCACATGTTGTAAAGTCCTGAAAATGGTGGGGGTCATTTAGAAAACAGAGTTGAAGGGATGAAATCAGACTGGAGCTCATTTCAGAGGGCTGTGGTCTGGGAGCTCTGGCTTTTGGTCTTTGTTAACAGCAAAGAAGGAATGTTAATATACTCTTGAAATATAATGATACGAAAGCCTAAAGTCAAAGGTCAAATATACAGCTCAGTTTTAACTGGTTCTCTATATCAATAATAATAATTGGTGGAGATTGAAGAGAAACTTTCAAGTCCTGAATGACTTTCTCTTCATATAGAGGGCACCTGGACTTGGAGTTGATTGTGGTGGTGGACATTCTCCTCATCGGCATCAAACCAAGGAGCCTGCCCCCTCCGAGGTGGTGAGTTAACCTCAGTTATACAGTGCTGTTAGGCTTTAACATTTTAACTTGGTATTCTGAAGGGTATACAAGGAAAACATGAAATAAATCAGTCAGAGAAAACCTGAGCATTGAACAAAACCAGGTATGTTTTTGTTGTGCATTCTCTCTGTGTCCATGTGCTGAAGTCCATAGCACACTGCTACAGTTTCTGTGAATTCATTGTGTTTGCTCCAAGGCTGCGTGGTGAAGAGACAGTAGCAAGCCTTGTATTTACGACCAAGAGTTGTTCTGGATGGTCAGTTAGAGGTGCCTAAAGGGGTCTGGCTCTTTGGAGGCAGACTAGAAAATGTCATGTCCTGTAGGTACCTGAAATCACTCATCACTTCCAGATATCTTCATCAGTGCTATTTTTTCCTTTGTGGTGCTGCTCTGCACTGGAAGCCATACTCTGAGATTTTGTCATTGTTTTCTTTCTCCTTTTGTAGAGTTCCTTGCGACCAAATACAGCTCCAGGAAATATGCAGCAGCTCCCTCGCCTTCAGCCCCTTCACAGCTGGGCTGCAGCAGGGTTTGTACCAAAGGCTTCCAAACAGAAGTGCCATGCACTGGAACATGGTCAGCAGTTTGCCCGTGGGGTGAGGCTGTATTTCATTCTGAAAACAGTATCATTTTAAGGACAGTTTTATAATATTGTTTAAGTACTGTAGTTCCCAGAACTGTATACGACAGGATCAAATGACAAATGGCATCAGCTTTTGTTTAAACTCTCCTTTTTCACTTCCCCTCAATTTTCAAGACACTGTCTTACTGGTCTAATGCCCAGTTCTTGATCACAGTGAGAAAAAATGTGGTGGCTTACCTTTTATAGTATAAAATCTCTCTGCATACAAAATTTTCTCCCTCTATGTAGATTTTCTGTTATGTAGAGAGAGTCAGACACCTGGTTAACTCCAGTAACTCAGGAATATTTTCACTTGCAAGTCCTACAAGTTTTCATCTTCATCTACAGCTGCAAAGTAGCAAAAAACTCCTTTTTTTTGATCATTCCTTCTACTAAGTCACACTAGTGGGCTGGAAGAATAAGAGTCAAACATGGTCTTGATATATACGCAGTTACTTTCAAGTGATATTTGGACTTGTCTTCTGTCCTAGAAAAACGATGTAATTGGCTTTGTGATATGTGTTCCATGGGGTGAGAGGATTTTGGACTGGGACTGTGATCTGCTACCACTGGCTGGCAGACACTGTGTGAATAGCTCCCTTCTGCTCTGCATTTGCTGTGTATCGGGATGATCATGATTCTTTCTCCAAGAATTTGCTGGTCCTGTTTATGTCTACTCAAATGATGGGTGATTTAATGGTTTCTTTAGTGCTCACAACTGACAAAACAGCTAAATCAGATGTAAGTTCTGAGAACGTGATGCAGAACTCTGAGCCACAGCATGCAGCATTTACAGAACTTGTTCTCTAGTGATGTCTTGCTCTTCAGGGCCCTAGTCCTCTTCATTTCATTCTGCAAGAGGACTAAATCTCTATTCAGATGAGGAAGCAGCATTTTGAACCACATCTTATATAACTGATGCCAAGCGATGTTTCTGCTGGACGACTGGCTGCTCTGGGGACGTGTTTTCCAGCTGCAAGGGAGCAGCAGTGCTGCAGGGCTGTGCAGGGTTCTGTCTGAGACTGGACCTCTCTGGGGCTGTAGCCAGGGCTTGGTTTACAGTGCTGTCTGTATCTCTGAGGGTGACATTTTCAAGCAATATGAATGTTACCTTGCAAATTAAAAGAAAGGGTTTTAGCACAGAAATATTTTAGTGAGCAAAATTTCAGGCCCCGAGTTAAAGAACTATTTCAGAAGGATGCATGTTGCTAAATGTACCAAGCAGTCAGATCATGGCCAGTTCCATATGCTCAGGAGCTGTTTTTGTAAAACCTGTGTCACTTGGTTAAAATGTTTTTCCAGGGGGAGAGGAGTGAGTTAAGGCTTATGAATTCAGTGGAGTACGTGACTGGTGTATCACCGTATCAGCTACCTGTCATTAACCCTTGTGTGGTGCCAGTGCCACCACCCCGCCTGCACAGAGGGGACAGGCGTGTCGCTGCAGTCAGAGGTGGGCTGCCCACAGGGAGACGCTTTCGTCCCACCACTGCATTCAATGAACAACTTTTAATAAATGTAAGTAGTCTCTGTCTAGGTACAGGTGTACTACCTTGCTCACTGGTGTGTTTGCTTAATGCTGAAAGATGGGCATACCTAGTTTGCATAAAGAAAATGTGTAACTATTAAAATATGTAATTGCTATGCATGTCTCTGTAAACTAAAACATTTGGTGTTTTTCATCAGTTGGGGAGGAAAAAGGTGCTGAACAACAACCTATAGCAGCTGTTACTCAAAGCCTTCCACTTCAGTCAATCCAATCCTGTCCCTGGCTATAGCTGGCACTAGAATTTCAGGGATTTGTGAAATGCTTTGAGTGTATGAACGCTGTATCAGTTACACTGTCTCCAGCCAGTTTTAACTCCTGTAAATAAAGTAGGAACCCAGGACTGGGAGGGATGATATGGGTCATTAAACCTGGTCCCTGCAATTTGGGGCTATTCAATGCACTGGGTTTTCAGTTGGAAATATGTCCCAGACCCTCTGCATGTTACAAACATTTCCCAATTTAATCAGCTCAGCATTTGTCATAAAAGCCTGGAAGCCTCAAGTGTGTGCTGCACAGATGTGAGCTTTGTTTTCACCCCTTGTTGAAGCTGGAAGCTGAAGGCATTTCTGTGCATTTTCTGCTGCAGAATACTAGAGGGTTCCCCAAGTCCCCGTTATGCAGCAACGCCGTCGTCACCATGGTCTACCTAGGAAAGAGTAAGAATGTGTGTCTCAGTTATTACAAGGAGGAAATCAAAGTCTATCAGCAACATTGTGGATCAGAAAACATTTGTGTCTATAAGGGCAAGCTGTTGGAAGGAGGTAAGGATAGAGTCAGAGAGTTCATATTGATTCTGGCAACATCTTTTTTGGCTAAAACTTTGCCCTGACATCAGAATAATTTCAGCTCAGCTCGGTCAAGATATATGCATCCAGGGATGTTTATACCATCTGCCTCCATATTAAATCTGGATCTACTGTCCCATGATTGAAAGTGAGGTTACAATTACTTTTGCAATGATGGTAGAAGGAACTTAGAGAATTGATTTAACAAAATACTTGTGGCTTAGATTAATTTTCTATAGAGATATATGGTTAATAAAGTAGTTGTAGCAATAAACTGTCCTTAAAAAGGGGTTATCTGAGTTACTAAAATACATCAGTGAATGCTGCTTCTTATTCCAGAAGGAAAAGTAAATAGTGGGAGCCCAGTTCCCATCTCTTTTTATGTGAGTGCAATTCCATCATACCAGTAAAAGATGAATTGTGTTCTGGGAACCTGGACGCAGGAAATGGCTGGGAGGCTCTGGCCTTTGTTCTGCTGTAGCAGTGAGTGGCCAAACTGACAGTGTGACACTTGTCTTAGCTGTCCCATGTTAGGATTCTGGGGCTGGCAAGAGGCAGGGCTATGTGTGTGGAGGGGTAGAGTTTAACCAAGTGTTGAACAGACCTGAGAACCCTGGTGCCTGTCCACGGAGGGCTGGGTGCTGTGGTGATGCAGTTGAGATGCAGCAATTGCAACAGGCTGACAGTGAAGTGTAGTATTTTTCTTTGAACCCTTTCTTTCTGTGATTGCAGATACCTTCCAGTTCACCTCCAAGAGGCACCAGGGTTTCCCGTTCAGCCTCACCTTTTATCTCAATGGGATGCAAGTTGACAGGCTGAGCTGTTGCTGTGAGTACAAACATCAGAGGCGTTCCCGGCTGCGAGGCAGACACAGCTACTTCAGGGTTCTCAATGTGGAGGGAGCATTTCCTTGCTACAGGTATGGAGACAAGTACACTTTGCTCACAAGGACTTAGTTTTGAGAGAGATTCTGACTTGTTTCTCTTCTTTCATCTCTCTGGCTCCACACAGCTCTGTAGAGCCTGCTCCGTTTCTCAGTGCCCCATGGGCTGTGCAGGATGGAGGTTACCTGTCAGGGTCTCATATCCAAGGGTAGCAGCACAGCCCCTTCCCCGTGCCTCCTCAGCCTCCCCGTGGTGGGGACAGTGTTTGTGTCGGAGGTGGCTGAGCCCAGGCAGTGGCTGTGGGGTGGGGTGCATGTGCCACCCCCGTGTCTGTGGCCAAAGTGGCAGTGAAGTAAATACCAAGCATGCTGCTCAGTTAGCTGTGGTGTCCAGAGGCTTTTTTGGTGATAATTTATTTTTAAACAGCTCTGCCTCTGAAGTGAGATTCTGTTGTGATACCCCCAGCTTCAGAATAAGGCAGCACTGAATGTTTGCCATGGTTCAGAAACCAGATCTGTGCAGAAGGGTCTTGGGCTTGGGCAAAAGTCAGTGCTGTGACAAACAGCTGTGATTCTGCCCAAGAGGCTTTAATTTTCATAAAATCTTTGTTTTCTGTAATTGTTAATTCAGGCTAGACAAGTAAACTTACGGACATGTGGATGATTTAAAATCTTTTATGTTATTTTAATAAATAATTTTTAAAAGAGCAGCAAGCAGTTGGAACAAGAGACTCTCCACAGAGGTGTACTCTGTTCCTTCAGATAAGGACTGAATTCTAAGAAAAAAAAAGCCACTTTATTGTACCATATTTTTTTACTGCAGTCTAACAATGAACATGATTTATGTACATGCATGTTCAAAGGAGTGAAAAGCATCTGAATTCAGAATGGATATAGTGGCTATAGATTTTAGGAAATGCCCCAAATCTCAGCTTTTTGTGATTTCTAGAAAGATTTGAAGTGATTTTTCTGAATTTAATAGTATCCAAAAATTGGATTAATTCTTTCCTGAGTTACTTCCCCTTTCTGTCCCACTTCACCTCTTACTCTTAGTGATATCTCTCTTTTCCTGCCTCTTACCAATCCAGCTGACCTTATTTCATAACTAAAAACCATCTCCATTAACCTGATTTTCCCTATAAATGACAACTATTTTCACATCCCTTCAGGCCGAGTGGACTTGTGTTTGTTTTCTGCTCTGTAACACACATTGAATGCCCACTCTGGTTCCCAGTAGAAGTCCCAGTTGATTTTCCCTGCTGGGTCAGGGCTTTTGCTCACAACGAGGTGATGCTGCAGTGATTTCTGTACCATGCTGTAAGCCTTGTTCTGAGTGTTTTCTGCTGGCCAAGGTCCAGCATTTCTGTACAGCAGAAGTGCTTCAATATCCCAAAGGTCCCTGGAAAAAACCACCAGGAACAATGCATTAAGAGGTAGGACTCTTCAGAAATGGTCATGTTTATGTTTTGTGCCCACAAAACAAAAAGATTTCTGGCCTGAATGACTGTGGCGTATTTCACGGTAGTTTGGAGTCAACTGGAATGGCAGGGGAATTGCAACCAAACCTTACATTAAAAAAAGCAGTTTTGGGGGAGGAGGAGATTTTAAAACATAGTTGTCTATGAAGAAAATATGGTTTCCCAGAGAGATTTGAGATTAGCTAGGGTGAAAGTTCTGGTTTCAGTTTCACCCTTTGCTTGCACATTTGACCCCATGTACTACACACAGCATGGTGTCTTGGCCCTCATGGAGGGTGTAGGGTGGTGTAGGGTGGTTTTTCATGTCTCCAGTTAATGTTCCATCAGGATTAGGAACTCTGGTCTCTTGTCTGGGCCTCCTGACTAAGAGAGAGAGAGAGCACATCGCTCCATTTTATACAAGAGGAGCAGTCTCAACAACTCATTCAAAATGCTTTGTTTTCCATCTGTTTGGGTTTCTTTTAGGTAGACAAACAGAACAGAAACTGGAAATTATTAACTTTCAATCTTCTTCTTCCCCCACAGTTCTTAGACTCAGCAGATAAACTCAGAAACCCCCAGACTTACCCACAAACCCTCAGTTATCACTCTACTGGGTGCTACAGCAGGATCTGGATCCAGGACATGTCTGACTCAGAGCTCATCTGCCTTTCTCAGCGGTTCTGTCTTCACAGCCAATGCTTGGTGCAGCTTCAAATTAATGGGCACTTGCAATAATTTTGTTTCTGTTTGTATGTCAGTTGTAACCTGTAAGTGTAGGCAGCATTAGTCTCCTTCAAGGAAGAACTTCATCTGTGTTAGGGGAGCTCTCAGGGATTTCAGGGTACTTCTCCATGTGAATTATTGTGGTAGTGCAGAGGCAGATGGGTACTTGGTTTCACTGCTAATAACAAGCTGAACTCACTATGTCTGCTGTCCTCCATTGTTCAAAGGAAGAAAAACGTGATACTTCCCAATTTGTGTTATTTTATAGGTGCATTATTGCGATGGGTCTGGACAAAAAGCTATTCCCTCCCAAGAGGAAGATTAAGTACCATGAGGAGAAGCATGTGTGTTCCTGGGGCCATGCTGTGCACAGTGAGCCAAGTAACAGCAGTGTTGAGCTGAAATCAAGCAGAAATTCAGAGTTAGTCATCTTACCGGGTCATGAAATAAGTGTGGAAACTGTTGAGGAAACACTGGAGACTGGAGAGGAGCACAGATGCGAAGAAATGGAAAACCAATCTAGTCGGGAGAGTGAAGATAGTCAGGAAGACACCAGTAAAAATGGTATAGTATTCCCAAACAGGAGCATGGGGTGAGAAATGGCAGAGGATGATTCTGGAGAAGGTATGAGATTGTGGGCCTCCAGCTTTGACTGGGGCATGAGAAATGTGGTGATGTCTGTATCTGGGCAATAGAATTAGAGGGGCTCCTTTCAGCCATGCAGCAGGATGAGATGGTTTGCAAGAGCCAAGAGAGTAAGAAAGGGTGGTGAGGCAATGACACAGGATCCCCAGAGAAGCTGTGCCTGCCCCCTCCCTGGAAGTGTCCATGTCCAAGTTAGACGGGGCTTGGAGCAGCCTGGTCTAGTGGAAGATGTACTCCTCTATGGAAGAGGCATTGAGCTCAGTCTCTGCCTTTACTTACTCCTTATCATAGTCATCCTTAGAGGCAATCACATTTACAGAGAGATTTTAATTCCTACTTCCTATTCCTGTTTTTGCTTTCACAGTTCTGCAGTGTTACTGCTCAGCTGACTCATTAGTCCCTCTGGATGGTTGTTTGGGATTAATGAAGCCTTTTTCCTTCAGGAGGAACTGCCCTTCTGACTGTTGCCTAAGGAGGCCTCCCTGCCAACAATGCAATTGCAATCTCAATTGATTTTTAATACAGAAAAATAAATCTCCTTATTCCCTTAGTTCTCATTGTCTTGGTAATTGTTTATTTGCCTAACTGGTTCTGCATCAGGAACTCTTCATTTCTGTCCTTGGTGTTCTGTCACTTCAGTATGTCAAAAGCCCTGATGGAAGGAAAGGAGGGCAGCAATGAAATCTGTGAGGTGAGGAATGATGGCCACAAGGGACAGCTGGTATGGCAGCAGTGACAGCTCGCCTGCACGGTGCAGGTGTGTTCCCTTGCTGCTGCGTGCTCAGGGAGCCCGTGGTAGCAGTGGAGTGTCTGGATTTTAGCGGGGAATCACCGACACCTCGATGTGCTGGCACCTGGGATGTGCATAGCACAGCTTTGGTGGTGAAGGGGAGTCTTCTTTAGTGCATCTGCATGAAGAGGGTCTTCACCTTCAGAGCTGAACAAACTGCAGTGAAGGGCCAGGAGTTGGACTCGATGATCCATTCCAACTCAGTTTATTCTGTGACCTATCAGATGTCACAGCTTGTCAGGCTAGTACCTGGCTGAAATCCAGAATGTGGATGTAACAGTGGCAATTCTGTGCAGGCTTTGTTTGTACTGGGTTTTCCCCTGGGCCCTGAAGGAGCACGTTAGAGCAGTGTGATAACAGAGTGCCTCTGCAGTGCCCTTTGGCTGGAGTTCATTAAATTCATTGAGCTTATAAGACACTTCTTTGCTATTTAGCCATGTCAATACACATTTATCGTACTTTGCACTACAACTTTGCACTACTGGAGAAATTACCTTTCTCCAGCTTTCTCAATTGCTTGTAGGTTTTTTTTCATCACAACCAGTTTTTCTCCTGTAATAAGAGATTCTTACATTTAATTTCTGAGTTTGCTGAGCTCTAATTTTTTCTAGTACTTTCCATGGCTAGTAATTTTGTTTATTTTTGTTTTAATATATTAATCATACTTGGTGCATCAATCAGTAGTTTTGCTGCATTTTTGCTACTCTGTGAAGACCACAATGCTTTTTTAGGAGAATGTGCTGTTACAGTTCCTATCTGTGGTCTTAGATGCTCTCATGGCTTTAAAAAGACTGAGGAAATTCAAGGGCAAAAGGAGATTAATGAAGTTAACTTCTGTCTGCTTAAAAAGAATTTTATTAATTGTGAATTCTGTTTCCTGTCTCAAAGTACAATTCTTCTATTTTAGAATACGATGAAGATTTTGAAGCAGATGAAGAAGTTAATGAAGAGGGACAGACTGGTGATCAAATGAATGGAACATCAAAGTCATCCTCAGATGATAAAAACCGTAATTTAGACTATGGAAAGGAGAGTGAAACCTCATCCCGGAAGGCACTGCAGGCCTCTGGCAGCGAGAAAGATGAAAGTGATGGATATACTGACAGGGACTCTGAGGATGATCAACAAGGTTAGTTTTGTTCATAACAAGGCTTAGACAAGCTGACCTGGTTCATGTTTTACAGTTTGTATGTGGCCAGTATATCTGTTGAGTCTGCATAGGGAAACCTATGCCATTCCTTCTGAAATGGTAAAAGACAGCTGTTTTATCTGTTATTAATTCTACATCTGCCACTGAAATGCAGGCAGCCCCTGGCAGTGAGAGCATGGGCCTTTGCTGAGCTATTTAGGTGCCGAGATGGAGATGGAGCCAGGCAGCAGGTTGGCTCTAAGAACCCAGGCAGGACAACCCTCCATGTCAGCCAGCACTCCCATATGAGAAGCTGGGACCCCTGGCACCTTCTGAGGGGTCCCAGGTTTCTTGGTGTAACATGTTTTTCAGAACATGCACTTCTGCATGGATTATAGTTCTGACACTTACTTA
This sequence comes from Falcunculus frontatus, assembly GCA_013398115.1. Lineage (NCBI taxonomy): Eukaryota > Metazoa > Chordata > Aves > Passeriformes > Falcunculus > Falcunculus frontatus. The sequence continues at coordinate 319,997 of VZRV01010994.1, read as the reverse complement.
CTAGGCCTGACTGGATTTTTCTGCCTTGAGTTAGACCAATCTCCTCTTGAACCCATGTAGATTGTGGACAGCAGCAAGGCTGCGCAGCAGTCAGCTCTGCTGTTCAGCTCACTGTTAGCTGAAGGATTACTACCTTTTTTCCCCTAAAATTTTCCTTCTGTGAATTTAATATGATGATGTCTGTGTGTTTTTTAGAGGAGACAGTGAACTTCATCTCCAGTTCAACCTGAAGGGTTTACAAAGGGTTTTGGAGATCTTTCTGATATTCAATGAGTTAACAGAAGGGCACTGAGGGATTGTTGCTGTGGTTGAAGTCTTTTATCAAATGAAGCTCAAGAGTCTGTGCTAAACTCTGTCTGAGCCTTATTTAGAGGTGCATTTGGAGGTGTTTTTCTGTGTGATTGATAGAACTACTCTGGTTTATTTCCATTATCAGAAAAAAGCCTCCATGTTAAATGGCTTTCATTTTAATGCTTCATCCATCTGGGCAATGTTCTTCTATTTACACTTACTGGAATTTTGTCACTATATCCTCAGATGGTGTAATTCAGAGAATGCTATTGGATGGCATTGGGTCCCTTTGTGAGTACCCAGTGAATGCAGATGTTTAGTGACAAATACTAAATTAAAGTGCTGTTTGCTGTTTTCAGAGGGGAGGCCTGCAGACTCTGTCTCATCCATGAGCACTCAGTGCAGCACTGAGACTGACTCTCATGCTGAAACAATGACAGACAATGTGAATGGCAAAGAGGAGTGCAATATCGAAAGTACAACTGATAGCGCAGCACATGTACTCTATGGAAATGAGAATGGGGAGAAGAAACTGCTCAGAATGGAGGAAAATCAGGAGACTTCTGCAATGGAAAAAAAAGGAATAGATGAAGCAGAAAAGATAAAACCAGAAGATCTAGCAGCAAGGAAAGATACTAAAATTTTTCATGAAAACATAATGGTAATGCAGCATCAAAATCCTGAGGTTAATGGGGAATTCAAACAGACTGGGTCAAGAGAAAGTAACACGAATGAGGAGAAATGTCTTCTAGTGCCTTGGGAAAGCAGGGTATTGAACATGGGGGATGGCAATGAAGAGTCTCCTTGGTGTGAGGAAGGACGTGGTGAGTATAGTCCCTCTGCACAGCTCTGCATGCCTGTGCTGCTGTTTGCCTTTGTACTCATTCTTGGTGCAGCACTGGGAGTTGCTGGACTTCTTCAGGCTGCTGGAATAGTCTGTGCTGCTGTGAGCTCAATACCCACTCAGAATGTAACATTGGCTTGGTGTTTCTCTGCTAGTGTTTCAAGTGTAAGGATTTGTCCAAAAATGAATTTTAAACCATTCTAAAGCTGAGATGGTTGGATGGCTTCTGCTCCCCTTTTGCTCTTTAATGGTTTCTCTTTTTTGCTTCCTGTTTCTTTGTGATAGTTTCTGAAGATTGCAAACCAGTCCAGGAGGAAATAGCAAAAGCAACTGGAAATGGTCATCCTGTGAATTCTGACCCTGAACCTGGTGATTTGTGTGCCAGTGAGGAAGAAAAGAATGCAGCAAGTACAGAGCATGATGCCAGTGGAGGTAAGGTTGGCTATCAGTCAGGGACAAGGATTAAATCTTACTCATCTGAAGTCTTTTAACAGAAGTGTTTGCCCTTTCCTTTGGCTATCAAAGTCTCCTTGTGCTTTTTTTCCTTCCTAACTTGTGAAAAATCAGGTGATGACTAGCTGGCATCTGTAGTCATGTATAATTAATGCTTTTTTTGGCAGTTAAATGGTTCTAGGAGAAGAATCCAGGCCATGAAAAAACTGTGAGTCAAGAAAATAGCTGTGGAAAGTAGGAATTTAGTGAGGTTCTATCTGTATGCTTCCAGGTAGTGTGCAGCCTCCTTGGGAAATGCCTTGGTTCCCAGGGGCAGGAATCGACCCTGTATTATTGCCTGGTGTAATTACAGAATCCACAGGAAGCTGAGTGTTCTTCCTCCTTTGTGTGCACACTTCAGATGAGCAATTTGCCACCTATTTCTGACTTTCTGAGTGCCATTGTCAAGCTTACAGGTGTTGCACACACACACACGAGTTCCCCGCAGGCAGGGAGGGAGGCAGAGCAGGAGAACTGGCATGATTGGCCTTGCATCAACATTTTTCCTTAAATTCTTTATGCCAGATGCCAGAACAGCAGTACTAAAGACAGAATCAGAGCCCAGGAATGTGATGAGAAGCAGCACAGCAAGTTCTCTTTGGGTGCCCAGGCTGATATCTCTCATTGCTGGGCAGAAATGGCACCTTTAACACTAACCCTGTAAAGCGTGTAACACTGACATGGTGCTGAGTAAACCAATGTTTGATTATTTCCTAATAGCACCAGATGGAAGTTTCTTGGCAGAAGGGAGGAGAAGCCTTGATGTGCAGGAGGCAGCAGGACAAGCGGTACGAGAAGGGCAGGTGACAGGGCAGAGACAAGCCCTGGAGCAGGACGGTGCTGCTGAGGGAGATGCTGGCAGCGGAGAGGCCGGCGGAAAAGCTGCACCGACGGGGGATTTGCTGCCCCAGGCAGACACGGGGGCTGCGCTGGACGAATCCGCACCTGAGGAAGGTGCCGTGGCAGAGGAACATCCCAAAGGAAAGGGGACAGAAGAGGCAGTGAAGTTGGGAACAGAAGCGTCACCTGGGGAGCAGGAGGTGCTGGTGGAGGGGATGGAGAGCGAGGTGGCACTAGGAAAGCTGGCACCCAGGGGAAAGGGGCCAGCTGGGGCACTGCCAGGATGGGAGGCAGACAGAGCTGTGTCCCAGGGGCAGGAGGGGGCTGGGGGGGTCACTGAGGAGGAAGAGGCTGCAGAGGAAGGCCTCAAAGGAGTGGTAGGGCCCCCAGCAGAGGAGGAGGGGGGTGAGCCAGTGTCCGAGGCAGGGGAGTCTCTAGGGGAGGGAGGGTCTGCAGGGAAGGGCACTGTGGTGGGTGCTGTGCCAGAGGGAGAGGTGGCTGTGGAGGATGCCGACGTGGCAGCAGATGGGATTGCCAGAGTTGTTGGCCCTGAAGGAGAAGAGGCTGGTGAAGAAGACATTTCTGAAGGGGAAGAGGCTGTGGGGAAGTCTGGGGCTCTCCGGGAAGCACTAGGGCATATGGAAACAGGAGAAGCGATGCCTGGAGGGGAAGGGTTTGTAAAGCCAAGTGCGTTTTCCCAGCTGAAAGTGTCAGGGGAAGAGTGGATGGAGATGGGGAAAGCTGTCGCAGGAGCAGCAGCACTTGAGAGTGTTCAGGCATGGGAGGTGGGAGGGAACACTCTCCGGAGAGGGGAGGAGACGATGGAGGAGTCTGTGGAGCCTGACAAGGGTCCTGTACTGGAAGTGGCATCTGGGTTAGGGGCACTGGGGGATGCTCGGGGGGATCCTGTCACTGAAGCGTCATCACGGGTGGAGGAGACGCCGGCAGTGCAGGAGGAGGAGGGTGCAGCAGAAGCACTTTGGAGTGGAAACCCGTCTGCGGGCAGCAAAGCGGAGACAGAGAGAGCAGTGGAAGGAAAACCCGAAGGAGAGGTGGTGGGAGGGTCTGCAGGGGCGGCCGGAGCGGGCCCGGGAGGTGAAGAGGAGGCCACAGATGGAGCAGCAGGTTCAAAGGAGCCGGCAGCTGGGACAGAGGGGTGGCTGAGGTGTGGAAAAGTGAGAGGGAAGGGGAGGTCTCCCGGGGACGGAGTGATGGGCGCGGCGGCGCAGCCGCCCCCGGGGCTGTGCGTGACCCGGGCAGGGGAGCCCGGGCTGGTGGCCATCGCTGTGGTGGGCGGCCAGGCCGAGCGAGGAGCCCTGGCCGGGGAGCCGGCGCTGGCCAGGGATTCGGCAGTGGCTGGGGGTGGCGGGGTGGGCACAGGGGCGATGGCACAGGAGGCGGTGATAGGAGCGGTGCTGGGGACACAGAGCGGGACAGGGCCGGCAGTGGCAGAGGAGGTGTCACCCAAGGGAAGGGGGGCAGTCGGGGAGTCTGGGAGGGACGGGGAAGGGGTGGCCGATGGACCTGTGGCTGGTGGGCGAGAGGGGAACCAGGAGGCAGCAGTAGGGTGCGAGGGAAGGGGACCAATGCCGGCGGCAGTCCTGGGCCAGGGCGAGGCGGAGCGGGAGCGGGGCGCTGTGAGGCTCGTGTCCCCACGGCACGGAGAAGTGCTTGGAGCAATGTCGCTGAGGGAACAGCCGACTGCAGAAACCTCCCCGAGCACCCCTGTCCGTGGGGATGGGGGAGAGGAACCGAGGGGGAGAGAGTTCATAGGAGGCGAGGGGCTGTGCCTGGGCACCCAGCCGCAGCTGGCAGCTCCAGAGACAGGGACAGCGCGGGGCAAGGACGCGCGGGAGGAGGAGGGGATGGAGCAGGCAAGAGTGAAAGCCGAGGGGGAGCAGGCAAGTCCCTGGGAAAACACGAGAGAGAGCGAGGTGGCGGATGTCTCGGCGAGTGCAGGGAGCGCCGCTGGAGCCGGGGAGCAGAGGAAGGACAGTCCCGTCGGAGGGAGCCCGGGTGTCCTGGGCGACAGGAGCCGCAGTCCCCGTCAGGTGAGTCCTGCGCGGCTCCACCACTGCCCCCAGCAGTCCCCAGGCTGATTCGCGTCAGAGACAGAGGCTGCACCACCTCGTCCCATTCCTTATCCATTACTTAAATGTCTGCTGATGGTAGCTGGGTCAAGGGATGATACATCCTTTTGGGTGGCGGCTTCTGCATTCTTTCCTGTTCCCAAAATCCCGTGCAATCCCTTTGCTGTGGCACTAATTCTCACAGCCCCTCCGCCCTCTCTCCCCTCTGGCCGTGTAGAGCAGCTCCCCCTACCCAGCATGTCGGAGTTCTGGTGGCATTGGGTGAGCCCTGGGAGCACTCGGCTTCCCCGTTACTCTGGCCTCTCCTCGTGGGAGATGTCTCAGCAGTACCTCAGTAGCTCCGAGTTCAGCACGTTTTCCGTGACGTTTGGTCATTGTTTCGTAGGACGGTGCAAACCCAGACCTAGTCATCATGTCCTCAGAACAGCCTCAGGATGGGGAAGAAACTCTGCTCTGAGCTTTTTCTGCAGCTCCTCAGTGTTGTGTCCTGCAACACGCACTCAGCTTGCTGTGCGTTTGTGCTGGTTGGGATGTCACGCCTCTGTTTACTCTGTGAGTACCACAACCACCTGTCGCCTTCCACTGGAGCAGCTCCTCAGCGTGAAGCAGACAACTGAAACAAGCTTGTGTTTGCCAGCCAGGAAACAGCACTCCTTTGGAATGATGAAGACAGTAATCACAAGGATTGTTCCCCAGCTGTCTTGCTTGTTTTTCTTGAAAACCAGAGAACTGGCAGACTGACTGAACTTCCCCTTCTCCCCCAGGCACCACTTGCTCCTACAGGCGGGCAGGGTGCTTAGCCTGGGAAATTCCCTGCCCCATATTAGGGGAAGGGAGCCCTCCTGCATGCACAGTGCCCCCTGTGCCAGGAGCCGTGTGGGGGGCTTCCCTCTCTTTGGGGATCCAGGCTTGCTGCTGGCCACACTTCAGGGCATTTGAAATGCTGTTGAAAGTTGTCAAATCAGAACAATTCTAACAAGTATTTGTAAATGCATAAAGCCTGGCCTTCTGCTTTTGCCGGAGTCACTCAGGAGTGGTCCATGGAACCTCAGTGGAGGCTGCCAGGAGGGTGGTCAGTTTAGAATTGTCTCAGCCTGGTGCTGGCTGCCCACCTCTGCTGCCCAAGGCTCTTCTCAGCTCTGCTGCACCTCTGGCAACACTGGGGCCCCCTAAGACCCTTTTGGGCTGGGCACCTGGGGCTGGGTGTGCAGCAGCCTCTAGGCACTCTAAGCTTGGTGGGTGCAGCAGACTCAGCCCCACACAGTGGGGGACTGTAACTGTGTTTTCAAGTAGGGAAAAGACACTGGAATGAGCAGAATTTTGAGTGGATTGGTGCTGCGAGTCACTTCAGATCAATATACATGGAACTGGAAACTCAAATGTGATCAAGTGGTTGCTGTGTGTTTCCTCCTAGAGATGTTCCTGTACTAGAGATGGTTGCATTTGTATGTTCAGCCTGCACACATTCATGCTAAAGACTGTCTCAGAGGGTTGTGTTTTCTGTGTACGTACCCACACCTGCACGTTCACTCAGGTCTATTAAACACCTGTACCAGTCTGTGCAGCTCCTTCAATTTGTGCCAATGGTTTAACTGTAGGAATAACCCCTGCCAGTGCAGCAGGGCCTGGGCTTCAGTGTCTGTCTCTGCTTGCCAGTGGGCTGGCTGATGTTGGGCTGAGTGTTTGTGCCACTGAAGCTGCCTTGTGCAGGTGCCCCTGTAAAGCTCATGCCCAGGGCTGCGGGCGTGGCCACACCTGGGCGTTCGGACACACGGGTGGTAATTCTAGGGTTACGGGTGAGCAAAGACAGAGAGGGATGCAGGGATTTGCCTTTGCAGGGATTCCCTGGGAACCCCTCTGGGGCTGCAGGAGACCCAGGGCATCAGAGAAGGCCCTGATGAACAGAGCAGTGTGATTGTAAGGAACTGGAATGCTGACAGTTCATTATTTAACATTCTTGAAATATTTATCAGTGACACTTATGTGTATGATTGAACAGCTGGGGGAAAGAATCCTGTGGTTAGGAACACATATATGGACTTCCAAAACATTAGTATCCCTGTCATTTGAGCAGGCAGAAGTTTGGTAATAAGCAACACCGTGGAAATGGATAACTGTATAGGTTTGGAAATGCTTACCATGGTCCTTTCTGCTCTCCTGTATGGTGCTAAGTAGTAATTAACTTCAAAGTGAAAAGCAGGTTGCATTTAGGGAAAAACAAGATGTGCAGCAAAAAGAAAAAAAGACTAATTATTAAAGTGAGCATATGTGAGCAAAGCAAACTATCCAACAGTGTTGCCACTGGCAAAACTCATTCTTGGCTCATCAGGAAGGCTTTTTTAACTCCCTGAAGTGTCAGCTATTTTCAGTTGCCTGTCACTGGCTGCTGATGGTTGTGCCTCAGATGTGTCTCACGCAGCTGGAACCTGCTGACATTCCACAGCTGAAGAGATGCATTTCATCAGTTCAAACCATGCCAGCTGTGCACTGCGGACACAGGATGGGAAAAGTTTAAAGTCCAGCTCCTGGAACTGGGTGCCAAGCCCTGCCATTGCTGGCAGAGATGAGGAATGGTGACTCACAGACACCACCTAGGACACTGGGTGTGGACAGCATGGGCAGCTCATCTGTCTGTCTGAAACAAGGGCTGCAAGGTGGGTTTCGTGGCTGGGAATTGCCTGAGTGGTTTTGGGGCTCAGACATGACCAAACCCTCTGCCTGCGTGTTGGGGCTGAGCCTCTGAGGTGGCCCTTCTGTGCTGAGCCAGCTGTGCTGCCCTGTGCTGCCCTGGCTGTCCTGTGCTGTCCTGTTCTGTGCCATGCCATGCCAGCACTCCTGTGCCATGCTGGCTGGGCCGTGCCATGCTGTGCTGTGCCATGCCATGCCAGCACTCCTGTTCTATGCTGGATGTCCTGTGCCAATGGTTTAACTGTAGGAATCATGGGGGGACTGCAGCAGTCCCAACATCAGAGGGGATGTTGGGACTGCTGCAGGGATGCTGGGCTCACTTCTGGCTGCTGTCCAAATCCTTGTCTGGTTGGACGCCAGATTATTTTAATCTAGATCACCTATTGCTGGTATGTTAAACAATTTAAAATATCACTACAGCTGCCAGGCACTGGCTGGTCTCCAAAGCAGGGTAAGAATCCTCTTAGCATCTCATTCTTGGTAAATATTTTGGTGTGCTGGGCTCCTCAGGCTTCTCTGGGAACAGCACAGGCTACTTGTACTCCCACAAACTGCTTTGGAACATGTTCTACTCATTTACATTTTTCAGAGTTTTTGTTTGTTTTACTAACTGATCACTCCTACGAAACACGTTTTCCCCCTGAGCCTGATTTTCTTCTATGGAGAGCAATTAACTAAAACATTGTTTCCTTCAAGGAACCAGTAATTTTAAATAGTATTAAAATTATTTGCAAGCACTTGTCTTTGTAAAGAGCCTTTTAAACTAAAAAAGTTTTGCATTCTGATTTTTTTGTTGTTGTTTCCATGTGTTCCCCTCTGATGTATTCTGAGAAGGTGCTCAGGGATGACACCAGTAGCTCAGGTATCAGTCAGTACACAGAGGTATTAATGCATATGAAGTCTTCTTCCTTGCTCCATTTTTGTTTCTCTAATCCAGTTTAGTTTGTGGTTTCCAGGCCTAGTCACTAACTGCAGAGTCACTGCATGGTTACTTTAAGCAAGAGAAAAAGACAGAAGGCAGAGATATTTGTAAGAAAAAATTCCTGTTGAAAAAGAGTCTTAGTGGTGGAACTGATTTTTCAGATATGACAATGGATCCTTTCTGCACTGCTGGTGTTTCTGGCCAATGCAAGACCAAGGAATGAGACCTAATCTCTGTCCACCCTCTTTCATCAGCCTATTCCCTGCCTGTGCTTCTGTAGCTCTGCCATATGGAGCAGATTATCATCTGGCCAATTAGAGTCAGGTAAGGAATTTTCATCAGCGTCCCAGATGCACCTTCTCTCTTCTGCTCTGCCCCTCTTCCGTCACAGCATGCAAACTGCCAAGCTTGCCTGTACTTCTAGAAAGAGTACAACAGATTTCCTCCAGTTGTAGATAAATCTGGATGTTGTTTTGTTGTGGTTTGCTGGAGCTTTATATTTCAGCCCCTTCCATGGAAATTTCGTGACTTCTTGGGCCAGGAGATTGCAGACAGCAGGTCTCCTTGTGAGCCCCACCCCAGGCTTTCCTGTAAATTTATTCTGACATTTCCATTGTCCCAGCAGCTGCTGGTGTAAATGGAACTGCACCTGAGACATGAGCCCAGTGGAGCAGTGGTAACCACAGACTGGTACCACGGGCTGGTGGTGGGAGAGCTGTAACAGAGCTGCACTTACAGCTTCTCTCCATTCAACTCTTCAGCAGGTGAAACAAAACAAATGGAAAATGACCTCAAAGCTTTGCTTAGTGACGTCGTCCCCATTTTTATTGCTTCAGGACTATGGGAGTAATGGCAGGCGTGTCAGAAGCATCGTCAGAGCCCACCATGCAGTCATGGTTCATGTCTGTCACACTGCTCGAGGCCTCATTGCAGACCTGCTTCGGGGATCATGGCTGTAGAAAAAACCATCCTCAATAACATCCACAGGACCCTGCCCAGCAATGGTAAGTGCTGATTCCCACTCAGCCAGAAAGGCAGCTCTGCCTTGTCCACACATACAGTATTACAGATAAATTTTGTTAATTTGAAAAAAGACCCCAGAAAATAACAGCGCAATTAACTCTGTAATTGCTTCTAGAGGAAGAGTTCAACTTCTGCTACCCTGCCTCTATTCTCTTTTTTAATGCCCATGGTCAGAGGGCTGCTGCAGGGCCTGTTGGTGGCACTGGGCACCCAGGATGATGGCATCCTGACACAGGTTTACTTCAAGTCAAAAATGCCACTTTGCACTGTGTTAATGTTTGTGACATAATTTTACACAATTTCCCTATGGTTAAAAGCTTGTTTTGAAGTTCCTGTGTTGCTTTTTGTAACCAAACAACTGAAGGAAAGCTTACACTCTTCAGGAAAAACAATCCCTCAAACCAAACCAAGTGGATAAGAAAACACAGATGTCTGGAGGAGTTCAGGGAAGGTGGGCATCCAGATATGTCTGTGTTCTTGGTGAGCAGTACAGTACCCAAGGGTCAGGGCCCTGATGAGCTGTGGCTAGAGCTGCTGTGCTGGGGAGCTGCATCAACCCACGGAGCAGAAAATGGGACACAGGATGTGTCTGGGGCTGTGGGAAACTCAAAACCAAACCAGGTGTGGTTCAGAACCTGTGAGCAGGAACAACTGAGCCCCCACAGTGGGTGGGTGGGTGGAGGTGAGGCTTACAAGCTGTTCCCTGTCTTATTGGGGATGGGGTTAGCGGTTCCCAGGTACCTCCCAGCAAGGGTGGGCTGACAGCCCTCTGCCTCAGGGCTGTCCAAGCCAAGGCCACCCTGCCTCAGAGCTCTGAAATATAACTGATGTCTCTTTCCTTTCATCTCGTTGTGTTATCAGTGCCCACGATGAAAATGCAGCATTCCCATGATACAGAACAGCAGCACAGCACCAAACCCAGCGCTTGGGCAGGTCAGCTGAGGGAGATGCAAAAGCAGAATGCAGGACAGGGACGTTTGCCATCAACACTAAAGCCGTTCAGTCCAGGGATCTCAGTGTGACACTCAGGGTTCAGTGGTGCAGCGAGAGCTGCAGCTCGATGGCCGGGCTGGTGGCAGGGGGACGGTCCCTCCCTCAGCTGCTGTCCTCAAAGCTGCCGCTGCTGCCGCAGGAGTGGAACCTCATGGTGCTCAAGGGGTCCGACACGTACCCTGCCAGGTGCAGAGAGAGGGTCACCTGCAGCTTGGCACAGCAGCGGTGCTCCCTGGCCCCCTCCCTGCAGTGCCAGCAGAACAACCCGTGGCAGTGCTCCGTCAGCTCGGAGGAGCACTCGGCAGTAGCTCACCGTTTTTGTCCACGGGTGGGTACTGGAAGTTCCTTCTCATGTCATCCAGAGACAGGCCCTGCGAAGGGGGTTGCCCAGTGCTGCAATTTAAACAGGAGGTGTCAGTTTAGGTAAGACTCATGACGGCACATCTCCAGACCGTGAGAACTTTTTTTCCAGAGTGGAAGGAAAGGACCAGTACCATGAGACATCGGCCTGGGGCCTGGCCACAGCAGTTCAGTAAACAAAGAGCAAGAATAAGTCATGAAGTGAGACCATGAGCCCAGGCACGCTGGGATTAAGTTACCCTTCTCAGAGTAACTGCCCTCAAATACCCCATTGGGGCTTCACAGCTGTCTCTGGATTGCCATCTTGGAAGCAATTCCAGGCATCAATCCAGGGTCATTGACGTGTTTTATGGGTCACTGCTAAAAGGTGCGGATACTTTTGGAAATACATTTCTCAGGCAAGGAAGATTGTGTAATTATCTTCCGGTCATGGACCAAACCCACTGTCCTGCCAACATGTTGTTCATCCCTGATCCTAGAGATGAGAATTGCTATGTTTGCCCTTGAAATCCGTTCTCCCACTGGTAGAGTATAATACCTCAGGTATTTACTTAATGGTACAATAATATAGAGAACCCATGTGTGTCCCTGGCTTAAAAACCATCGGGAGTTCTTCTTACTGGTCTGTGGGCATGAAATGAGTGATACAGTTTTTAGGATGCACGCTGGTAGGAACAGTTGCAGCAATGCTGACTCCCACAAACCTCTGTGAGGCTCTTCCTTACATAGTTGTCTCCTGCCTCTGTACCTAGAAGGCTCTGGATTCTGTCTGTCTTTCTGTCTGTCCCTCTGTCCCTCCTCTTCTCAGCAAGGACGCTTTCACCTTCCCCTGCTGCCCTCCCAATGGCAGCCTGGGCTCTGTGATGGGCACAGGTGATGGCACAAGTCCGGTGGTGCTGTCTCCTGGTCCTGCCACGCCACCTCCCAGCAGCACGGCCTACTTCTTTCCTTCAGTCACCTCAGTGGGAGCCTTGCAGAGCCCCTCTGCCCCCTCGGGCCCCGCGGTGACTCGTGCTCACCCCTGTGACCAGGCAGCGTACGCTCGTGCGTTCAAGGCGTATTCCAGCTCAAATCGACTGCGCAGTGCGGCGACGTGGCTGCGCCCAGGACCGCCCCGGGCCGCCAGGCAGTCCGAGGAGGAGGAGGGAGACAGGGACCCGCTGCTATTGCTTGAGGCTGGAGACATTAACTGGGTAAAAAAACATAAAGGTACCATTACGGCATATTTACAAGTCCTTTCTCATCTCTCTCTCTCCTAAGTTGTATCCCACTTTTCCTTGGACTTTTCCAGCAGCTCCGAAGGCACCGCTGTCCTCAGCTGCTGCCACTGTCCCTTTCCCCACTTGCACTCCCATCTGCTTGTACACACACAGACCTCCCTTGCTGGGAGCCAGGTCCTTACCTCAATATTGCACAGACACTCCTCTAACTTTGTGACGACTTCTGAAAACTCTGGTCTCCCCTGTAAACACAACAGGAAAACCAGAGCTGGGTTAAAAATGGAAGGGGGCAGACCTGATGTGATTAGATTGACACACAGGGAAGGGATGAGTCACAGCCCCCATCATTTCCCCTCTCTGAATTTCATGGTATAGCTGCCAGTCTGTCTGGGAATCTGATGAAAACTGCTAGTTCAGTGCTGAGCTACAACATGAAGACGTGTGTGCATATGAACTTTATTTGCAAATCATCTCTTTTTCTGTAACAATTGGATTTGAGCTAATAATGTCTAGCTCACAAAAATACTATCAATAAATTATTGTCTCTGCTCTTTGGGTTGACTTTCTCTTTGCCATGAACAGGACTTTGGACATAGCAACAGCAGTGATGAGTAGCAGAGAAGTTCCTGGCCATAAGTTCCTGTATGGCCATCCTCCTTCTGGGCAGGTGTCTCTATCTCTGCATGCCTCATGTGGCAGAAGGATTTCTGGAGGCCATGCTCGGGACAGGATTGGGCAAGTGAGAGGAATGACAAGTAGCCCTCCATCTCTTATTGCCTATCCATGTCCTGTCCCAGCTCACAGTTCAGCCTTCCCAGGAAGCTCAGGTGTGACTGAAGCAGCACATGCAACACTTTTTGATAGGGAAGGGCTGAGAATACCTTAATGAGGTAACTGCTAAACAAGCTCCTCATTCTCATCACATCATTCTCAACAGAACTGCCTGCAAGAGGTAGGTGTGAGTTAAGGGCTTTGGGACAAAGCCCTGTAGCTGTCCCAGAAGTTCTCCAGTCCAGGAGTGACAGCAGCCCTGCCATTCATGAAGGACAGCAGCCCTCTCATCCCTGAGGGACATCAGAGGGATAACACACACAAATGAGGCTCTAAGTTTTATCCCTTTGCGAGAAAGCATAGTAACTAACTGGGCACTAAATGCTTTGCTTTCTCAGAAGGGTAAGAAGAACGTGATGTGTCCATTTTCACTCCCCCAGACTTGTCTGTGTCCACAGGAAAGGGAGAGAGAAGAGTGTGTGCTCTCCACACTGGTGGCTGACCAGGGGAGCAGCAGGGGCTGGTCTGAGAGCCGGGGTGCAGAACTCACGGATTCCTCCTGCTGCCTCCAACCAGGGGTGTGACAAGCTGGGGCAGGGACAGGATTTCCCCAGGGACATGTGTCAGCCCCTTGGGTGATTCCATCCTCAGCTAGTCTTTAAACCCTTCTGCTCTTCTGACTGATCCAGTTGCTCTGCTGCCACTGCGCTGAGACCCTCCACTTGGAAAAACGTGTTGGGACAACACTGGTCCTGCAAGAACCTGGGGCTCCATAAGCCCTGCTATGAGTAACTTACTCCTAGGACAGCAATGTGAGAAACAACCTTGGCAAAACCCACCCTCTGGACACGGAGCCCTTCCCAGAGACACGGAGTCCTCCCAGCTGGCTTCTTGTTAGCTGAGGGGAGACTGGTGGGAAGAAGGGAGATCCCATCGGGTGACTGGGCACAAACCTGACTGTGAGATGATCTCAGTGGTTCCTTCCATAAAAGAGTTTAGTTAAAAAAACATTATCTAACCATTAGCATGTCCCTGAGCTCCAGTTTACAAAGTGTTCATACTCATTTACTGCATGTGACAAGCCCTGTCACCTCCAATGGAACTTGATCAGAATCCATCAGATTTGCCCATTGCAGATAATGGAAGAATGGACTGTAAGTTTAGAGTTGCACTTAATAAAACTGTTTACTTCCTTACAGAGCTTGGCCCTAGCCCTTATGGCAAATTCTCTGGCTCTAATTAAAGCTCACAAATCCAATTAGCCAGTGAAAAAGGCGTCTCAGGAGATGCTGCTAATCTTCTAATCACCAGTTTGCCTTTGGAAACAGCTGCTGTCAAAAGTTTCTGGGAAACAGATGTTCAAGTACCTGATAAATAGAAACAGGGACATGGCACATGGGAACTTGTTTTCAGCTGGGATGAGCCTTGCATGAAGTGGAAGACAAATAAAAGGATACATTTTCTAATTTGGAGGTATTCATGGCCATCCAGAAAAACCCCTTCAGGTATGCTCTATTTTCTGCCTGTTTTTTTCTTTAAACTGAGCAGACCTTGTGGAGAATTTTGACCTGTGAACACTCACTGAGTTCCAAAACTTACCATTTTTCCCTAACAAATGATAGCAAAAGACCTTGAGTAAAGCTAAATAAAGCCTAATAAAGAACACTAGCAAAAAACCTTTAATAAAAATAATTTTGACAAGTTTTTCTCACATCTTATGCAAAGTTCTGCCCATCCATGGACTGACTGAGCTATCAATTGTTTTGTAGTTCTGTCCTGAAGCTCTGAAACACTGGTAAGATGAAGTGACTCTGGAGTCATACTGATGGGTAACGAACTCTGAAAAGATGGTTTCTCCTTATAGGGGCTAAGTGGCTGTGGGAATGCTTACAAGACACAGGGACTGCACCCATCTCAGCACTTGCTTAAGTCAACACTTTAATATTAATAAATTTAAAATGAATGTGTGTTATGTGCTGTCACTAGCCATTCCTTGCAAAAATCTGAGAGCAGCAAGGAATTTTCTACTCATTCTGTAACAGCTCAAGTAATAATCAGCATTACATGATTAATTAAGTTTTGTTGAAAGGCTAAATGTTAATTTACTTTCCTCCTCAATTCATTAACTCTCCTGTATTTCCTGACACACCCCATAATCTGCCTGGGCGCTATCTGCAGTGACCCTTCCTACGGAAACTGTGATTTTCGGGGTGTCAGCCAGAGCAGTGTGCCCATTTTCCTGCTGCTGGGGGTACTCACCTCAGGACAGGCGTTCCAGCCCCTCATCAGCAAGGCGGAGATGGGCTTGGGGATGGAGTAGCCGATGGGCGGGCGGATGTGGTGATATGCCATGTCCGCCGCCGCCGCCGCTGCAAGGGACAGCCCGGAGACACCCGTCAGCAGCCGTGCTCACACGGAGCCCAGGAACACCCCTGCCCACTGCCGAGGCACCCAGCAGGTATGGAAACGCTGAGCCATCCAACCCATGAATAAAGGACGTTGGATGGAGGCTGGAGGTTAAAGGAGGCTTTTCCAATCAGGCTGAGAGCAGAGTGAGATGCCCATCACCACGGGCACAGGCCCACCTCTGGTCACAGGTCAGACAGCAGTGAGGGTCTCACTGGCAGAGGGGGCTGAACCCTCCCTCCTTACCCGTGCCGGCTCTGATCACGTCCTGCAGCGCTCATGACCTCTAACAACTCCTGTCAGACATCCAGGGGTCAGAGTCTCGGGGGTGTGAAGTGCAGCCCTGGAAATGTTGCTCTGCTGTTGTGCATCCCCCCCTCCCCTGGTTTGTGGGTGCTGTCCTGAGGTACACAAGGAGATGTACCAAGGAATGGCTTTGCAATCCCAACACCCGTGTGCGACACAAAAAAGCCTGTAGTCAGAGTGTCTTGTTCCTAGTCCTAGACCTAGGTAGGATAGTTCTGTGTTTTTCAGCAAATGCAAAACCTCAGCACTTAATAACACACTTCAGTAAGATACTGGTTAAAATTACACAGTGTAGCTACTTCTCTAGTTTAGAGAAATTTAAAATATTAATTAATTGAGCATGTTACCTGGTTTCAGGTGAGCAAATGGAATTTCCCCTGTTAACAGCTCCCAGAGGCACAGAGCGTAGCTGAAGACATCGGCTTTGATGGTGTACCTCGTGCACTGGGTGAACACCTCAGGGGCCATCCAGCGCAGGTTCTGCGCACCAGGAAACAGCAATCACACATTAGCAGTGTTTGCTTCCTCACACAAGCACCTATTCCTGTATTGGTATGTTTGTTTTCCTTTGTTTCCTTATTTCCTGCCTCCATCACTCTGTAAAATAATTGGTAATCTGCCAGGAAAAATTTTCACCCAGCTTGCAAAATCTAGTCAGTGTGTTACTGTGCATGATATGTAACTGCATTAGCTTGGTGCTCTCTCAGCTCCATAGAGCCAGGCTGAGCAGGCTTTAAACATGACAGTAGGGTGGGAGTAAAAACAGAACCCCAGGCTCAACGTCTGGAGACCGCATCGTATGGTCTGAGAGATATATGCATATTTGCCACATAATAAGAATTAACTACTGCTCCAGCTGGCAAAAGTAAAAGCTGACAACAGCTGCATTGGACTGGGGCCTGCTCTCTTGGGGTCTTGCTGCTCCCTGCAGACCCCCAGTTCTGAGGCTGCTTCAAAAGCAACCAGTCTCTCCCTGAGGTGGCGGGTTCAGGGTGGATTTTTAGATTCCTTGTGCTCCTTACTCTGCATCCTATACAGAACAGGACAGCCCTCGTCAGGTCAGTTTTCCTAGGACAGCCCTTCTCAGCAGAACAACACCAAGCCCCAGCAAGACTCGTGTCTGAGCAGCTGCCCCACTTCCCACAGAGCGAGTGCCACCACAGAGTGTTGAAGAGCTGGGTGCCAAGGCCTGGTGTAGCACCACCATCCTCTGGCACTGCCCACTCCAGTCCATCCCATCACCCATCAATAGTTAGGATGATGTGAACATTCCTGGCCATGGAGTGACACACAGGACACATCTGGACTCAAACCCATGAGGGCAACAACTGTCTTGTAAATCTGACAGTG
The DNA here is from genome assembly GCA_013398115.1 of Falcunculus frontatus. Lineage (NCBI taxonomy): Eukaryota > Metazoa > Chordata > Aves > Passeriformes > Falcunculus > Falcunculus frontatus. Next base: position 303,401 of record VZRV01010994.1, on the reverse strand, counting down.
AGCAATGGGCTGTTGTGAAGAAAAGAACTGTGAAATAAGGGAATCAGTGCTGAGTAACTAATTCCCTATTAGAAAAAGGAACCACCTGCCAACAGCATGTGTGTGTGAGTGGGGAAGAGCGGATTAAAACTAACTCTTTAGTAAGGAATTGGGGCAATAGAGCTCCAAAGACAACCTTATAAAGCATTGTTTTCTGCTGCAGATGTTATATATTCCCTATCTCTGCTATTAAAGACAGAGGAAAAAAATAAAACCAAGACAGAGAAACATTGAGAGAGATTAAATACTAAAGCAGTCCATCTTTTCCAACAACCATATTTCAAATGTGTTCTTCTCCTAAACTGTGCTTGCCTGTAAGTTTGATATTAATTATGTGGAACAAAACAAGAAACAAACCCCAGGTTGTTTTGTCATGTTGTCTTCATCCAGGGATTGCAGAAATCGAGATTCTGAAACAGAGCAAAAAAAATAATTGCTCTCAGGCCAATACGGACACACACCTTATTATATAAAAGTCCTGCCTTAAGTACAATTCCACAGGATCCTCTCAGTCAGCACATGTTTAGTTTTAGAGAATTTGGGGTTAATTTATAAGCATTTCATAAAAACTCCTTACCTCCAAAATCAGCAACTACTGCATGACCATCCTCATACAGGAGAATATTGTGACTGGAGAAAAAAAAAACTATAGGTAATTGTTTGATAGTGTCTTAAAGATGGTGAAAATATTATCGTTTTTGGGTCACAGCTAAACGTTTGAGTTCAAATCACCTCCTTGGGTAGCTAAATGTCTGTAGGTATGTCTCATATTTATTGTTAGAAAGTGCACCTTACCCCTGAGAGGGCAAACCCAGAGCTTCAGAAACCATAATGTCAGCTTCTAATCAATGTCAGAGCAAATCACCTTCTGTAATTAGTTACAGACCAAGTCTAAGAGCTTTATTCAATACGTGCCCTGAATCTCAGTGATGAAGTGACAAAGATCGTGATATTTGAATATAAAACCAGTGATGATCTTAAAATAAATTTGCATGGACTGATTCTGTTTCCTTCTAAGGCTTATGGAGGTGGTAATCCCTAATTTATGCCAGCGTACAGAAGAGAAGGAGCAGATCTGAGGAGTCCATATAGAATGGATCATGCAGGCAAAAAATATTTGCACATCGCAAAATGTCATTTGGCAGGAAAAGCATATATGGAATCTATTGAAAAATTATTTACTGATTCAAGGAAGTTACAGTAACTGATTAAATTTTCAGCAAAGAACAAACAAGATGAAGCAGAAAAAAGACCACTTCATAAAACTGTGTAATCATAGAGTCATCAAGGTTGGAAAAAACTCCAAGATCACAGAGTCAAACCTTTGACTGCTAATCCAACCTTTGACTGATTTGCATGCAACAAATCCAGAGAGAGACTTTTAGAAATCAGCAACACAAACACAGGGTTTCAAAGAAAATGGAAACTTGGGGCATGACCCACGAGATGCTTTAGCTAGGTCACAAGCTTCCAGTAGCTCTGGAAGTGAAGGTTCCCCTACGCCGGTCACTGCGCCTTCACGGCACAGGGCTTTGGAAGGGCTGAGCAAATCACAGCATAAAAGTGCAGGAATGTGGACACAATGATGCTGTCAGGATATTTATCAAATGCTGACCGAGCCAAGAAAATTCAGAAGAGTGAAAAGTGTGTGAAAAACAGAAATGAAAAAGTTGACAAGAGTTTACATGAGGAGGGAAAATGGAAGTAATATTGATGGTCTCAACAAAAAGCACAACTTGCTCATATTAGAGCTGCAGATAGAAACAAGAACAGTCAAGTGAGGAAAACAAATTTTGCCAGATAACGGTTTTAGGACAGAAAAAAAATTTAAGCTCTCCCAAGCAGGACTCCCACAAATCACTGTCTTCAAGATTTCCACCTTCACCTAAACCCAACCCTTGGGATGATAAATTTAATCATAAAAATGTAACCATGACTCTCCTGATTTATATTCAATCTGATTTTAGCTCTCATATGTACTTTTCATCAAAATATTGAAATGATTTTAGTATGACATGTGGAATTGTTTTGAGACCCACACCATATGCCAAATGAAAATATGAACCAAACACAAGGCGGAACGAGAGAGACTCTTGGAGGCTGCACCCCAGGCTGAGTGTAGGTGCACAAGCCACACAAAGCTACAGACTTTGCTCTGGTCTTCACTTAAATTTGGCCTCTGTCAGCAGGGACAAAAATTATCACCATGTCTCAACTGCATTGAGCCCTAGCTTCAACTTCAATCTATTCCAGGATTGTGTAGACTTGAATAAATCCAAGCTGACAAGTCAAGGCATAATCAAGACCTAGGCTGACAGTTTTTGTGGAGAAGCAGAGAAATCAATTGAAATTCCCTTTCTCCTCATGGCGTGCATCAGCCTTTCATAGAATCCCAGAATCTTTGCGATTGGAAAATAAGTCTCTGAAACTCCAGGATCACAGAGTCCAACCTGTGACCAATCCCCACCTTGTCACCCAGCCCAGAGCTCTGAGTGCCACGTTCAGTTGTTCCTTGGACACCTCCAGGGGTGGTGACTCCACCACTGCCCTGGGCAGCCCCTGCCAAGGCCTGACCACCCTTTCAGTGAAGAAATTCTCCCTTATGTCCAACTCGAACCTCCCCTGGCCCAGGGTCTGACAAACAATGCTGAAATGCTCATCTTGGTGCTGAGTGCATTGATGGGAATATCTGAGGGCAGGAAGCAGGCTCTGGGAGGTTTTTGTCAGTCTGGTACCTCTAGGGAACACTACAGTCACTGATTTTTCTTTTTTAAAGTAAAAAAAAAAATACACCCCACAGAAATAAGGCTTGGAAGGTACAGCTTAAAAAATGCTGTAATTGCCTCAGTGATACTTGAAAATTTAAAAACCTCAGGTGAAATGGGTGCTCTTAAGCCTGTGTTTTGAGAAATACAGCAAGAAAAATCCAAGCTGAACTGAGCTGGCAGAAGACTAATACCGAGTTCAGCAGAATCAGAAATTAATTGTCTTCTGTTAAGGTCACACAGGGATTGCAATGGTGAGAGCAGGCATTGTTCTCTTCAGGAAACCGTGGAAGGGAGAAAATGAGATAAGAATGAGGAGTGTGCAATCATCCTGGCTTTGTGAAAGGACATGGTTCTGGGGTCTGCCAGGCACAGAGGCTTCTCTCTCCCATGGCAAGTGACAGGCACAGCATGTCCCTTTCCCAGGGATTCGGGCCATTAAAAGATCCTTCTGCCTTTAACACGCTGTGGGTGTAATGAAAAGCGATGGATATTTTAAGATTTCACAAGGGATATTTCAACAAAGAGTCGCAGACTCCATGCCCATTACCACCAGGCTGCCATCCCCTCTTCCATCTCCCTCACCAAGCAGCTCTCAGAAGTGTTCACAGATAGTTAGAGCCATCAAAAGCAGGTCAGTCGCTCAAAGGCTTGCTCCAGCCATGTTCAGCTGTTATGGCTCAAATTAAATGGATACTAAAATGGTCTCTCTTTTATTAAAGTGCTATAATCATTGTGGCTGCCATCCCTCACCATGGTGTAAGTAGTAACAAGTTGATGCATGTCACCATTACTGATGGCTGTCAGAAGTGAAAAGCAAAATAAAACTCCCAATTATTCTTCAAATGGAAGGATAACCCCTTTTTCAGGGTAGAGACATGAAAGATTAATTTTCTTCTCTATTCTGTCAAGCCATATTGCAGGTTTATTTAATGCATTATGTGCAGTGCATTAGATTTCAGAACTCACAAAGGTGGTTATGAGTTATGTGAAAATTTAAGGTAAAAAATATCAGGCTCCTGTGAAGCCACTGGCAAAACTTAACATGGAATTTCACTCTTAGTCTTTCTCTTAAGTTGTTGCAAAGATTTTCATCTGGTAATTGTGCCTGTGGGTTGGCTGGGACTCATGCTGCAAACACGACTCCTGCTCTTGGACTGAACTTTCAGAAGTTGAGCTCTCTCAGCAGCACACATCAATGGCACCAACATCCCTACAGCACATTATCTTCTGACCCTCACAAATACGATCTGTACGAGTTCTGTGGGGCAATTACACGCTTCCCAGCTCTCTAGGAAGACACTGGTTTGGGTTTTCTTTTGTGGAAATCATTATTTAAAATCCTTCAGTGCAGAACTGTTCTTCTTAGAGCCACCAAGGCATGAAGCTGCACTGTGAGATCTGAGTCTTGGCTGCCCTGGTCTGAGCCTTGGCTCCCCCAGAGCAGTTCCACAGGCTGCAGCAGTCAGCCATGGGGCTCTCGGCTCATGCCACTGCCTCAAAAGCAAGGCTCTCCCTCGGAACAAGACAGGTTTGTGGCCTGGCAGGAACCTGGCGGGGATGCAGGTGTGTGAAGGAGACTCAGAAGGTTACTGGAGGATGCTGTTCAGTGTGCCTGTTGCTCTCAAGGGCTGACAGAATTAAGGATCATGTTTCGGCTTTAGCAAAAGGATCATTTTCATCTCCAATCTTGCAATCAACGCAGTTCAGGTATTTCACCCCCTGTTGCTGAAACACGCACGAGACTGTTTTCATGGCTAGAGCAGCAAGAACAGGCTTTTCCCTGCAGACACCGAGGACTCAGTGCTCCCCTTCGGATACCAACACAGAGATGGGTGAGTGCCCAGTCCCGTGAAGATCTCAGCTCCCAGAGGGGAGCAATCAGAGTTGCTGTTAGCTGTAACAAACGAGCCAAGCAAACCAAGAAACACATGAACTCAGTGACTATGGGGAAATATTTAGAGTAAAAGAGACAAAGCAAAGGGAAGGAGATGAAGTGATGAGAGAATGTGACCAAGTGCCCTTTGACAACAGGTGTTAGGCTGAAACTGAGCATCAGAAAGTGGAGATTCAGAAAAACAAACAGATGCAGGAAAACACCATCAGTGACTGCGACCTTCAAGGACAATCACATTTCAGCAATTGTGACTCGTAGGGGTTTGTATTAAACCTCTGAGATTATTTTCAGTTGAGTGCTAATGAGACACTGTGGGGTTGCAGGAGACTGCAGGGTGTCCCTATGCCTTTGAGCTTTCATGTTGCCTAAATGTTTAGGTTAGACAGAAACTGACCTGTTCAAATCCCGATGTATGATGGGCTGGGTGAGATTGTGGAGGTACTCCATGCCTTTGGCCACATCTACAGCAATGATTAATTTAGACTGCAGATCAAGAATTCTGTATTTCATAAAAAAATAAAAAAGTACTTGAAGTTAATGAAAAAGAAAATTATTCTTATCTGTAAATCATGGAACGTTTAAAATTGTTTTACATACAAAATAATGCTACACAATCTATGTAAAGTAAATCCATATATTGTAAAATAATGACAATAACAACTTTGTGATTACTTATCAATTTACCTTGTACACCCAATAAAGTGAACCAAAGCTCAGTATTTTCGAGTGTGTTCCTTTCTCTGTTGTCCTATACTGAAACGAATATTTACATCACACAGATTCCCTACACTTCCAAATTTTGTACGGCAGGCCCCCGCGGTGGATGAGGGTAATACCTCTTCTGCTCATGGAGCAGGGAGAAGAGCGATCCCCCGGAGATGTACTGGGTGACGATGGCAAACTGGCTGGGGTCATCCAGGCAGGCTCCCACGAACTGGATGACACAGGGATGGTTCAGTCGGCAGAGAATGGAAACCTCACGGCAGAACATGTCCACATCGGATTTGGAGCAGTAGGTGTTGGCTCGATAACTTAGAATTGACATGAGAGGAAGCAGAAGGCAAAATTATCATAAAACATGGGCTTTTTAAATACTTCAAACTAGGTCATTGACCAAGCAGGATGGAAAAGCCTGACAAACTTACCGCTTGATTGCAACAATTTTATTTCTACATCGTCCCTTATAGACTTTTCCAAAAGACCCTAAAATGGTTTAAAATAAATAGGCTCAAATATATTTGTTATGAACATCAAACATTTAAAGTGAATGCACTTTCATTTCTGGTACCTGAGCCAATAATCTCATGGAACTCTATCTCAGAGAGCTGAAGGTGGAAGTGTGATGGCAAACCAGCACGGAGGAGGAGGACATCGGCCTTTTCTGCAAGAGAAACACTCATCCCGTTTGTAAAACATGGGTCAGGGGAGGACCAAGCATAAAAGTTCTGAACTTCAGAACTCTTGCATGGGGAAAGCTGATTTTTCCCTGTAAATTGACTGCTAATCCTGCTCCCTGCTACAGCAAAGCCCAGTGCCAGACACATCCTTGCAATGCCACAGGTTGCCCTGGGCATTCCTGGCTCTAGCACTGTATCAGCCATGAGCACTCCCCACATTCCCAAACTCTGCCTGTACCATGGGATGGTAGCACAAAATTCCTTACATGGAGAATTAATTCATTCTTCTGTGTAGCCACTGCTCATTGCTGCTGCTGGGGGTGCTATTCCAGAGCCCACTGGCTCTTAGTGACATGTGGAATCTAAACTTTGCAACTAAATTTGTCAACTAGTTGTCAAATGTCTCTATCTTGTTGACCTTGTTAGTTTATTACTATAAAGTTTATCAGAATATTTCTAAAGAGAGCATTTTGATGCTGCTATGTAAAAAATGTAAGGATTTGATTATATCCAGAGTGAACATTTAAAGTGAAAAATTGAAAGTACCACAAAAAAAAAAAAGAGGAAATATCTTAAAATACCTTAAAATATTTATCTGAATGTTCCAGCTGTGTTTGTTTCAGAGTAACACAAATTATTTTTGGATAGAATTTTTCTTATAAGGATAATTCAGGCATTTTATGGTGTGATGTAAATGATATTTATTTGCATTCATGGAGAAGTGGGTATTTCATTAGTGCTATTTCACATCACAGGCTTTTCTCACAGAAATAAAAAGAAATATAATTTTTTTAAAGTGAATGAAAACAAGGCAAATACAGGAATTGTCATTGTGCTGAGTAACAAAACTAAGTATATTGTTTCCTAAAATTATCCAGGGAAATGGAACAATGAACCATAAAAATTCCAGGAATAATGAATTCTGTGTAGGATGTTCAGGCTGACAAACACATTGGATAAAAAGACCACAAAAGTTCACGTTTTCCCTTGTCATTGCAAATACCTTTTGTCATGCTTTTAATCTTCCCTAGAGGGGATGGCACTGACACATAGGAACCATCTGAAATAAAGAACAGAGTGAAATTTGTGGAGTTCAACGACAGCATAAGTGACAGTGCTGATAAAATAATGAGTCGATGGCTGAAAGAATTAATAATAAAGGGTGAGAATTCAGATAAACGCACAAACACATCTGATGGGAGCTGGTTTGGGCTGGGATCCAGTTCATGTTCTTCACTGTAGCAGGCACAGCAGATTGGGGTGCTGTACTACCGCAGCCTTGAAAGGAACCTGTGTGTGGTTCACTGATTGCTGCAGAATGGTATCGACTCACAGGTATCTATGGGAGCCAACACAGCCTTTAGATCCACTAGATTTTGTAAAGGAGCTCTGGCCAGATTCCCAAACTGGACTGTGAACATTCTGCACTGTTTACTTCACTGACGAGACTTTCCCAAAGGCCTCAGCTTTCTCCCTATACCAGAAGTTTCATCCCCTTTTTTCTGCTCAAGTGGAAGCCAAGTCCTTTTAGAAATCAGAGTTACAAAATAATTTCCATTACACCTGTGACCTTAGTCCCCTAGAGGTTTACATACACTTGAGCTATGCTTCACCTAAACCTGGAACAGGCCAAATGATTTAGGGAGCAGGTTGATGCTGCTGCATCATTTTGCTCTCTAGACAAAGGGCCTGATCCAAAGACTGTCTATGGACACTCAGCCCATACCTCCTCCAGGCTGGGAGTATTCGTTGCAGGGGGATTCATCCTGAGGTCTCTTATAATGCTTCAGGAGGGTCACAATTGCATCATGACCTAGGAAAGAAAGAGGAAATACAAGGATTTGCAGGTAACTCAAAAGAATTTTTAAAAAAAATTTACTTACACAAAGTCAAGGGATTAAAAAAAAAAAGTACAACATGCCTATAAAATATGCAAAGACATGCTGATGCTAATCTAAACCTACTCTGATTCTTAATTGTAGAAATATGGGAAATTTCTGCCAGTAAAGACAAGCATGTTATTTTCATGAGTCCACCTACTCCTAAAATGCAAGGTATGGCAAAGGAAAAACCTGCATTGCAGAAATTCTGCAATGGAAGTTGACAATAGTCTTCAGTGGACCTGACAAGGAAACCAGTGACTGTAAACATTCTTTTTGTAGTCCTAACCTGGAGAAATTCGTTCACCTATTGCTGTAGATGGAAGCTACGCTTGCCCCTGCCCCTTGCGAGGTAGCAGCTGGCAGTGGGGCCACCTGCTCGGGTGTTTGATGCACAAAACTCTGCCTGGCAGCATTTAAAATTCTTTCCTAAACCTTTCTAAGATGAGTTTTCCCTCAGTAATTTCATATGTATTATTTTGCCAATAATCAGGTTCTGAAAAGCCTTGCAAACTCATAGTTTTAATATATTACAGTCACTCTCACAATAAAAGGCACTGCAGGGGAATGTCTCAGAAGTTACAGACTCAGAAACAAGATGGAAGCTGCTACCTGGCTGTATGTGCAGGACAGTATAACTGGAACCATGGAAAATGCCTCACTTTGATCCATATTTGCAAGAATTCAAGATTACTGACTGATCCATCCTTCCTCACAATGTTCAGCAATAAAATGAGAACTCATGCACATGCCAGAGGAGGAACAGCCCCTGCTGCACAGGCTGCGTGTCTCCTGTTTTAGCAGCACAGAAACATTCCTCTTCTTGAGTTTGTGCAGGATTAAACCGATGTTTAACAGAGATCTGAGATGGCAAATTGAAGGGCTGGGGTTTATAACCCTTTGTGCCGTTCCCTGGGGAGAAGATGGTGAGAGTGCTGTCTGCAGGCATTGGCAGGTTGTTTTGCAGCGTTATCTCCTTCCCAGGCTGCCCTCTCCTTCCTGCACAGCTTCTGTGGATTTTGTAGCAGAAACTAGAAAACTGAAATACCTTTCTCATAAGCCCACATCAAACAGGTCTGCTCATCCTTTTCTCCACTGGACCTGCTGGGATCACAAGCTACGAGATTCATATCAGCTCCGTTATCCAGCAGGAACTGCACAAGGCGAATATGGCCATGGTAGCAAGCACAGTGCAATCCTGGAACATCAGAGAAGTGTGGGGAGCACAGCTGTCAGAACACGGCTATACGACTGCAGCAACAACTGTAAAGTGCAAATTGATTTCCTTGGTAAACAAATATATTGCCAAAAAAATACCTGAGGCGAGAGGTGAAAATTAAACATTAAGGCTGCAAGAACCAATCTATTGCCTCTGCACAATGTGCCACCATTTACTCTGCCACTTGCAAACCACATTTAACCACTCTGTATGTGAAAAAAAGCAAGTGGAAACAAAGGCAGCTCTTTGCAGTGGGGACAGGAAAGTGTGCAGCCCTTCAGATACTACATCCCAGGAGCCTACCTCTTTGCAGAAAAATTTCTAACACTACTTAGAAGCCTCACCATGAGTGGAATAGTTTACCAGGTTTTGTTACTCATATACACCCTCATGAGCCTGACACATCCTCACTGAAGTCTTATCACTTCTATGCCTCCTGTAAAAATATTTCAGGAAAGCTGTGCTCTGTCTGAAAGGTACTTGGGTGCTGGAATTACTCTGGAAATCCTGATGGTGTATGGCTCCCCAATATTTTGGTGCTGGTATGTACCCTCATACACAGTAAGTATGAAGATGTTACCTGTGTGCCCATCTCTCCCCTGATGATTGATGCTTACAACATTCTGGTCAAGAAGAAACTTGACAAGTTCTATGTTCTTTCCATAGGTGCAAGCACTGCAGAAGCAAAGGGAGTGGTGAGTGCTATAGTCCATAAAAGAAGTACTCTGGGTAGCCAGAAACTTACAAAGAATTACACAGAGATAAAAATGCAGTAATAAAGGATCTTTAGAAATGTGCAAATGCATGATTAATCCACCAAAGCATATTCATTTTTATTGTTTCAGAAACATTCTAATTATTCCTGAATCACCTGATTTTACACAGCTGTGCCAACAGTCTGTGTTGCAAAATGCCGCTTAAATAGCCCTTTACAAACTTCCAGCATCCCAACCAAATCATGTTCTGCCACCTGGTTTCTCATTCAGAGTACCTGGCTCCAGCAGACATCCATGTGGAACAAGCTCTGATCTCAGCTCCCAGACATGAGAAGGAAAGGAACCGTTGTCCAACCAGGTCTTGGTGAACCTGCCTTGCTCTCACTTGTCTCTCCCGCTCTCTCTGTCTCTCCTCATTCACTGCCTGGTTCTGCCTCTCACTTCATGCCCTGTCATGTATCTCATGATACAAACTCACCCTCCCTGTGTAGCTCCCTGCCCGCTCTGTCCCTCACCTGGCTGCTGGTGAGACATTTGTAATTTTGGGTATTGTGCCACACGTGTGTGTAAGTGGAGCTCTGTTGATAATGGCATTTGAACACCTCACCTGTGGAAAGCTGTTTCACTGAATATATTTTCTTTAGTGAGACTTTCTGTTCCTGAGAGCTGAATTATTTCCTTGACAACTTCAAACTTCCCATTGTAACAGGCACTGAAGAGGAAGTCAGTACAGAGGTGTTAGCAATCGCAGCCTTCCCATGAGCCCCAACCCTGTCAAACAGCTGCTCTGGGGCACTCACAGGTGTAGAGGTGTGTCTCCATAGATATTCACCACGTGGGGCTGCACTTCAAAGCTGCTCTGCAGTAAGAACTTCACAATATCGTGGTGCCCAAATCGAGAGCAGAAGTGCAGAGGCACATGATCTTCGTTGTCCTGAGCATTCACTGCCGGTTGACCCAGAAGAAGACCACAGAAAGGATTTTATCCTTAACACGGTGTGTCTGGGATTGTTTGGGATATTTAGCAGAATTTTATGTGTTGTGCCCATGCATTTTAAAACCTCCTGGAAAAATATTTGTGGACATATTTGTTTAAAATTGAAATTTCTGTGATCTTTCACATATCAAACCCCCATTGCTCTGTGCCATCTGCAGTGCACTGTCAAGGTGATTTTCTGAACTTGGGACATAACTGCTTTCTTCCAGCTGCAAACTTATTAAGTGTTTTGATGAAACTTTCCATGAAGGAATCATAAGTTATAAATGACCCTTCGAAAGAGCAATTTTGAAGCAAAAGTAAGATAATAACAACATCAAGAAAACTAGGAACATCCAGGCAGCACAGAAATGCTGGCATCTACCAGTAGTAGAAACTATTCCAAGGGCAGTTGCATGGAGTGTCCCTGGAGGATCCTTGATCTGCAGATGGGAATTGTTTGAGACTGCCAGCTGTCATGGACCACATCCTGCCTGTTTATGGGATGGGCAATGTCAAAATTTTATAATGATAAATATCAGCATTTTAGAATATGTCCCCAGAGAATGGCCTGAAGGACATCAGGGGCCTCAGGCTACAACACAACAAGTGCAAGGTGGAGCAAGGAAGGAATGCTCCTTTACTTATCCAGTCAGAACTGATGCCAAATGCCTGCAAACCGTTTCCTTTGCCTTCAGAAGGATCTAGAACTACACCATGAGATGATGAGTTTTGTTTCAATTGGTAGCTTTTTGCTTTCTAAATGAAGCACACCAGACACACTTTGTCTCAAAAAGAAGGAGAATATTGTCTTAAAGGGAAGGAGAAGTTCACATTCAACACAACAGAAAATCAATCAAAAACATCTTAGAAGAGTGTTATGGAGAAAAAATACATGCTGTTGATTCAGGATTTACTCAAGAAGAGTACAGAAGAGTTCTTCAAATTGAGATTTTTAAAGTACTTTTATATTCAATTGAGAATATAGAGTACAACTGTCAGGGCAGTCAGGGACTGAAAACTGAGGTTGCCTTACAAGTAAACAGGAAAACTGAGCAAATACCAAATTCTTGTCTGGGAAAAAAAAAGAATTCTGTAGAAATCATTCTTAGCACTGAGACATGACATTGGTAGAAAGTAACAGGTGAAACCATCACTGTAAATGAATGGATGGAAAAAAGGACAGTGCAAGGAAGTCCTGGAAAGAGCTTATGGGATTTCTGAAAATACAGAGGTTACTCAGTCCTTCCCCAGAGTGTTTATGCTAAAAGAAATGACGGGATTGGCATCTGGAGAACCAGCCCCACTTGTAATCCCGGGTTTATACATGGGCCATATGTAAAACATGAACATTTGTGAGGACACATACATAAGCAGCACATTTCTTTTATATGTTTTTCTTATAATTTGTGGTTGGGCTGGAGAAGGACTTTGGTCATTGTTAGGCTGCAAATATTCTTAATTTCAGCAGCATTCTGACCTTTTCAGCCTGATTCAGTGGTCACTGCTTGTTTTCAGTCGCTGTGGTTTTGGGCTGACTAGTGAGTCACATTCTGTTAAAAGAAATAGTTCAAGTTTGTGACCCCAATTACTGGTCTGCACTGAAGAGAGACAAATTTATTCAGGTTCTTTCCCCAGTTCCTTTAATTCCTGGGCTCTAAAGACTTGTTCCTCTGCTGCTGCATTTATAGCAAGTTTCAAAGTGTGCTACTTTAAGAGCAAAAGGCTTCCTGCTTCCAGTTTCCCTTTTCTTTTTTCTGTGCTGAAGATTCTGAGTCTAAAGAAAAGAACCTGAAATAGTGCCCCAGATTCTTGCCTTTTGGAATAAACTCTCTAACGGAGAGCAAACCTCCCACTGCCTTGTCACGATGAGAGAACGTCTCTTTTTTCCCCCCTTTATTATAATTATATCAGCTCAGTGCACACACATCGAGGCTGAAACACCCTGAGCTGGCTACTGAAAACAGCAAGCACAGACCTGACCGTGCTGCTCTCCCTCCACGCATGAGGAGGATGTGTGATTGCAGGCAGGACTCAGAGAACATTGTAAATCGATGTATTAAAGAGCTGTACGTTTCCAGGCAATGTATTGTTCCTTTCCAAAAACATTTCTGTCTCGTACTCTGAGGATAAGAAATTAATTTCTAAATAATTTGAACTTTGCTCAATATTTCACAGAATCATAGAATGGCCTGAGTTGGAAGGGACCTTGCTCTTTAAGGTCTCTCCCTGTGGGCAGGGACACCTCCCACTATGGCAGGTTGCTCCAAGCCCCGTCCAACCTGGCCCAAAGATGATACACACACACAAAGAGTATGAGTTAGGAAGCTAAGACTGTCTATAAAACACAACGTTGAAGATGATTTTTAAATATCTTTTCTTACCATCAGCTTTGCTTCCCTCTTCCATCAAAAGCTTTGTGATGTTGAGAAAGCCTTTGGCAGCAGCCAGATGAAGAGGTCTGTCCCCAACTTCACCACTTGCATTCACATCGGCTCCAAACTTCAGTAAGAGGTGGGTTACCTAAATATTTAATTAAGGTTAATTAAATTATCACATAATATTATAAAACTTTGAGAAAACCAGATACAATATTGCATTGGGTAATACTATATGTGAGCATTTCTGTAAAGTTAAAACTGGGAGAAGAGATTAAATAGAAAACTAATTTTTAAGTTACATGTCTATAAAAATATTAAAATTCTCAAAAGCAAGAGCACGTTCATTCTCAAGAAAGTTCTCTATGGTGAATGGTCACCAGACACTTTTGAATGACCAATCAGCATAATAAAGCAACACCCTCAAAGTCCCCACAAGCCAGAGCTGGGGCTCCTGTCTGACAGGTCTCTTCTCCCAGAGCCCCACGGCAGCTTTCAGCATCATCTCACAGGACTGTGACTGCTCTGAAGTGGCTTGTGGCAAATGAGCAAAGTAATCTCTCAGCCCCCACAGAGGCAGTTTCTTCTGGATGCTGAGGTGCATGGACGTGAAAGCAGCACCTCGGGGACGCGTCCCTGGCTCACTCACACCCCTGCTCTCACCCAGCTGCAGGGCAGAGCACTCCAACCATCTGCACTCGCTGCTTTCAAAAGCTTTCCCTAGACAGCTCCTCCATGCACTCGAAGTAACACATCACTGGAATGGGAGAGACACCGTTCAAAGTCATCCTTTGAAACTCTGAACACCCTAGAACACAAGGCTTTAGCCAGAGAAAGACACAGGGAATACTTGCATAAACCAACCAGGTTTATGCAAACCAAAACCATTGTCAGAGTTCACATGAAAGGGCTGTGTTCTAACACTGGGCTGTGGATTAGCCATGTGTCAATTGTGTTGTCCAAGTACATAGAAGAAAGAGAGTTGGGGGCTCGGTGTCAGCTTTGGTCAGAACTCCAGACTGTTTCAGTCAGTCTGTGATCTGTGTGAATGGAGCAAGCCCAGCTGCACTGATCATGAGCACAGCACCTCAGGGAAAATCCTGCTCTCTGAACGATCGTTTTTTCCCACTAAATGAAAAGCTTGTGGATTCCAAGGAAAGCCAATTGAATTGCCATTAAATTATTACTGGGAAGTGACGTTCACTTCCTCTGAGAGGTTTGGAAAGCTCAATCACATTCCCCAGGCAGTCTCTGACATGGGATGAATGACCAGCAGATGAAAAGTGCCTCTAGGCCCAAGCCTGCTTATCAAAGCCCACTAAAGAACCCTTTGTTTCAAGAGGTCTCAAGGGGAAAACTCCAGTTTTTGCTGGGGTCTGGTACAGAGGATAGAGGTGTAGAAATTTCCTGTTGATATTCGGACTCCTAGGGCAACCAGTGATGTGTAGTTACACATAGTGTATTTTCAGTGAATGAGGTCGGTGCATGGAAGGGCCCTCTGGAATGTAAAGCAAAACTATCTAACAGTAAAGCTACAGGTGCCTTGGCTCCCCTGCCCAGGGGCCTGAATTTGCCCTCAGTTACCTGCTCATGGCCATAATAAGCAGCAATGTGCAGTGGGGTGAAGAACACTGCATCCTGCACGTTCACGTAGGCTCCGTGCTGCAGCAGAATATCCACAGCCTGCAAGGAAACCAACAGGACATTCAGAAGCACTATATATTTATTATATATGCTCCGCTGGTAAAACAGGACTTTGAAATCTCATGCCTCCAGTTTAAGAAAAGTCAAACAGCCCCAAACAAACAAGTTAAAAAGGTGCAGAGCTGTGTACAGCATGTAAAAGTGATTAACTTACAGTACTTGAACTGAATGCTGAATGTCACTGATGCTTTATAAATAAGCCTGAAAATTGGTGTGCCAGTAAAAAAACTGATTTATGAAGTAAGAGGCACAGAAATGGCTGTCTGGATATTCTCAGAACAACCTTTAATTTTCTTTTAGCCATTATGAACAAAGAGCTGTAAACATATCAGAGTTTTTAGAAGTGAAAAATTCACACAAAATGAAAGATCCTTTTAAATTTAAATGTGTGAAGGTAAACCCTCAAACATGGAAAGATTTCTTTGTATTTTAGAAGATAATAGCCCTTTGGCTTCAATAAATAACTCTAAGTATTTTCTTTCAAATTTCTACTTTTTTTAGTCCTTCAGGAGGTCCATGTATTTCTGGAAAGCTATGAACTCTCGAGAAATGTCTTGCTGCATAGCTGTCAAAATAGAAGCCCGAATGAAAGCACTTTGGGTTCTACACTGAAGCCTGAGGGCTGCTCGTTTTTCTGAAGCACGAGGGAGTCTTTGGGCACATGCAGGGCCTGGGCTGGGGATTACTTCAGGAGTTCTACATATCATTTTGGTGGATGCAAATTTTTGAATGTCATGATGGTGAAGGACACTGGACCATGGGTCACCACAGTACAGTGAAGAACTGGGACTGAAGGACTGACAAGGATGGGGAAGCAGGAGCTCCTGTACCACGCTGTTCCTACTGGTACCTGCCCACAAAGACCCCCGCAGGATGCCAGCCAGTGTCAGCTGCAGTGATGCACAGGTCTGTCACCTGCTCTCTAGGCTGAGACCCCCAGATCATGTCACATGTACAACAGCAAGGACAGCCAGTTCAATCCATGTCACTGCCAAATGCTCAGAGGACACAAACTGTTCCCAAGCAACATCACTGTACAGGGATTGTTTCTTTACACAGTTTGAATTATTTTTTCCCATGTGATGGCCTGAAGATATTGTCTGCATAAAGTCTGTGCCCTGACATATGTAAATGTGTCCATTTTTCATTTTTTTAACCATTTTTCTATGGCATCAGCTGTAACTTCCCCCGGAGGCAGCACTGCAGGGCCAGGTCTGATTATTCCCATGGGAGGAGGTTCTGCATCATCCCTGGAATGCTCCTAGCGCTGCATCACTCTCATTGTGATCCCCTCATCCCCTTTATACACAGTCAGAATTTCCCATGCTAAATGTCACGTGTTGACATCTTTTTCTGTGGATCCTCTCACTGCAGATCTCAAAAAAGCATTTGACTACATAATAAAAGTATTAATAAAGATCCCCTGAGATCTTTGGAGATAAAGAACATGTTCAGTTATTTGGTTAACACAGCTGGTTGCTTAACAAGCAACTGATTCCTTCCCCTGTGTTTCCCATGTCTGGCCAATTTTCAGTATCTTGGTGGGCCAGAGGTGGGAACACAGAGCCAGCTAGCCAGGGATTTAATGGTTTGGTGGCTTTGTAATGATTCATCTAAGACATTTTTCAGCAAACTATCATGATAAAACCATAATGAAGTTGTAGCTGTTGTCTCTGAAAAGAGATGTTTGGGCCTGGAGCTTTTACACGAATATGACTGAAATGTCTTTAGATCAGCTTGACTTTAATTTAGCCATGAGCTGTGAGGCTGTAACGCATTTAGAGATGTGACCACAACTCCTGTTCTCCTTAACCTCTTTGGGAGCTGGAATTCAAAATATAGATTCATCTAGAAGCTTTCAAGGTGGATCTTCAAGATGAAAAAACGGTGCTGAGTGATGTGGATCCATCTCTGATTATGGACATAAAATTAGATGGGTTTTGACACATTTTCCAGGCTGTAGCAATGGTAGCCATGCTTGCTGCTTTGTGATCTCCTGATAAATAGAATTTTGTGCTCTGTACTAAGCAAACTCCACTCAAGTGTAAATGATGAGAAGGGTACAGAGACAGGCTTGATAGTCTCTCAGACAAGATATCTTTCTAGGAAAGAAAAAAAGAGTCTTAGAAAGCACTGAAAGCTGTCATAGGCATCGCAAATAGGAGGGTATGCTAGGGAGATGTGCCAGGATAGAAATACTTCAGAAACTAAGGAGAAAAAAAAAAAAGGTTTCTGTCCTCAGGAGACAGACTGTGAGTGAAGGTGAAGCTCGTAACCCAGGGGACATCCCCCAGCTGCAGAGGCAGAAGCTGGATGGGCTGGTCAAAGGCAGCCAGCAGCATCCTGTGGAGCTCACACCAGCACAGCCTGGAGAACAAGAGGAACTAATGCTTCCCTTTTCCCTGTACAGCCAATTTGTATTTCAAAACAATACTATGAACAATTTGTACAATAATCTTACTTTGTAATTTTTCTTAAAATTCTCTTACAAAAGGTTTATTTAGAAGTTTTTCGAACACTCAAGTCAATGATGTTCACTTCAGAGACAATTAAGCCACTCTGAAGATTAGAAGGAGCCAACAAAAAACCCCATGAGACAGACATAAGGACTTTATGTTTTGGACAGGGGCAAGGGATAAAAACTCGTCTAAGAAAACTAGATCAGTGATTATTGACATTTTAGCAGGTAAAATTTAAATGAGAAGACAATTACAGCAATTAAGGCCTTTGCACAGTGCCAGCCTCTGAGCAGCCTTACACTGAAATATCTACAGAATCCCTACGAAGGGACTGCTTCCCCTTCCTCCAACAGGTCCTTGGCACACGTACACCCACAGCTCAGACCCTCAGGTGTGCAGGAACAGAAACTGAGTGGCACTGGTTCATCCTGCCTGTGACCCTCCAGCCAGCTCAGGCATCCACCGGTGTTGCAGTCTCAGAGTGAAAACTTTAATTTACATGAAATAGGCAGTGACACTGGCTTTCCAAGGTGCTAATACTGGACAGCACACAAATGTGGAAGAGGTCCATGCATTATTTATTTAGCAATGACTTCCCTGGGCTGGAAACATTTCATGTTTTCAAAGTAACAGTCTTAGTGAGAGATTGATTGAACTTATTTGCTGGTATTTCTAAGATGTTAATAATTTTATTTTATAACTTTTTGTTAATTTTTTAATCTTACCGTTTTTTTTAATTTATTTTTAAATTTTTCATTAATTTTTCATTCTTTTCATTGAGAACTGCAATTTTCATTAACAGTCAAAACCAGCAAACAGCGTAGTTTTGGTGAAGTACAATACAGCCCTAAGTCATAGAGAACATGAAATATTTATACAGCCCCCTGGCTCACATGAGCTGCAACATGACATTGATGCTGATGGCCTCACCCCAGAGAGTGGGTTCTGTGGTTTCAGGTCTGGTAATGCAGAAAAGCCAAAGACTGGCTCTTCGGGGAAGTGGGAAAAAAGCTTTTTTTTCTCAGTTCTACCTTTCTTCTAAATATAGTCAGTCCTCTCCTGCAGTAAAAAACTATGTTGCATGGATAGGGACATACACCTCTGCTATTTATTTAATGCTATAAATAATTATTTGCCTTATTTGAATTAGGAAGACAACCAAAATAAATTTCCTCTTTCTTAAATCTATTGTACTTACAAGGAGGGTGGAAAAAAATATTCCATCCAAATGAATATTAATGAAATTGTGGACAAAACAAGCTACTTTATCTAGCAGAGGAACTTCTAAATGGGCTGAAAATTTCACAGCTGTATAAAGAAGGAAAGCAAGAGCTTGAACTATAAATCCTTGGTTCCCAGAGCAGCGGATGAACCAAATGAGTTATATAGAGTCCCACCCCGTTTATGGAGATGCTTCTGACACAGAGCTGATCATTCCCAAGGAAGAAATAAGGAACTTTACAAAACTACTTACAGTTTATCTCCATTGAGTTGATGGACTCATCCTTGTTGGGTTGTGAGCACCCTAATTTGCCCATAACCTCAGCAGGATGTCAGGACTCGGGAGCAATAGCAGGACTGCCTTTGGCATTTACAGCAAAAGGCCCAGATATTTTAAAAACTACTCGAAACCCCAGAGTGCTCAGAGAAGACCACTTTGTACTGTCCACAGAGGAGACATTAAATACTTGTGAATGAGACCATCCCAGAGTCAGGGCTCAGGGTAACAGCTCCAGCATCATTCTGCACAGAACTATTAGAATCTAAGAATCATCAAGGCTGGAAAGGACCTCCAATACCTATCGAGTCCAACCTTTGATCTGTGTCCTTTGTGTATGTTTGTTCACTGCAAAAATTGAACACATGCACAGATGTGATTTTCCCGAAACGCAGAAAAAAATGAAATAAAATCCAGCTGTACTTCACCAGTTCTGAGTTTTGTTTTGAAAGACATCAGTGTAAAACAGAGTGACCTGCCAGTATTAGCACTCACCTATTTCAGTCCTGTGCAGCAAAACAGAGACATACCTTGTGGTGGCCAGCGATGGTGGCGACGTGCAGGGCCGTCAGCGCTCCGTAGCCAACCTGCTGGATGTCAGCCCCGCCGTGCAGCAGCGCCGTGAGCAGCTCTGCATTGTCCTAAAAGCCATGGATTTAACCCACATCATTGCTGGGACACCGCTCTCTCAGCTGAAGGGAGCAGCACCGACCTTGGCCTCTCCGGCTGTGACGGACCAGCCGTGGTCTGGGGGCTCAGGGTGCAAGGGGAGGCTGGGGGGAGACTTGTCCCAGGCACCAGACATCTCTCTTTTGCTATACTAAAGCCTGTATGTTCAAAAAGTCTCTATCCTGATTTTCTGGTGGCACCGGACAACTCCTCTGTCTTGAGTTGCACTGGATGTCTCCATCAGTAATTCCAAAGCAATATCCTACCCCAGGGATGACACTGCAAGAGCACATGCTGATTCCTGTGCGTGGGCTCTTTAAAGGGCATTTCCCTATGCACCACAATTGGGAAATTTATATTTTCACCAGAAACAATGACTAGAGAGCTCGTCTAGACAGTTCAGACAAATCAGTTGCTCAGTTCTGATTTCCTGTCATCAATTCTATTTAAAATAATTTACCTTATAAGCTGCCAAGTGCAGAGCTGTAAACCCATTTCTTGTTAGTCTGGATGGGCGCAGCCCTTTCAGCATGAGAGTTCTGATGTGTGATTTGTTGCCTTTAGAGAGAAAAGTGGAAAAAAAGGAAGTTACAGGAAAAAACATGCAGATGAGGTAAGAAGCTCCTGTGTGAGTTTGAAAGCAGAGAAATAGGTATCTCAACTGCTGACCTGAGGCAAGTAATAAAATATATCTTTTGAAACCTTGAAATGATGAGGTTGATGGAAATATCTCGATGGCCAGGACAGCTGCAGGTCTGGCCACATACCAGCTCACTGTTTGTGCACACATTAATGAGGATTTAGTTCAGCATAGCTGAACTTCTAGAGAAGAAAAAACTCCTCCTTTAACATCCAGACCATGCTGCAAAGAGCTCCATGAAGCAGAAGGTGCTTCTGGAACCTCTGGCTCCTCAGTCACTGAGCTCCTTTGCCGTATCACTACTGGAGCACTGCTCTCCCTACACAGGACAACCTTACAGGGACAGTGATTTTGGGGAGTGCTAATGTGGGTCTGCACAGGCAAGTACCTTTGCTCTGACCTTTTTGATGCATAGTGAATACTTAAATAAATTCAATAAATTCATCTGCCTTCTGAATACCTGTGACAGTAACCAAGGACAATGACATCTCTAGTAGCTCCTTGCCCTCCTCCAAGTATTCACATAACTAATAATTAGTGTGTGTTTTCTTAAACTTCCTCTCAGCTACGGCAACTGCTCTGATGTTCCCATGTGTTGATGCCATCTTTGGATAGGATCTTGCACTCAAAACTGGCAAGTAAAGATTCACTCAGTTTCCAGCAGGGCAGGATCAGGTTGTTCCTCATGGTGAACATCTAACTAAGACTGATAAAATCATTTATGCATATATTTATTCAGTACTTTGCAGAGCTGAAACCTCAGGGTGAAAGTCTCTTTGCCTCTCTCAGCCAATTTCTGCTGAAAATTGTGTAACAAGAACAAAGCAAGTGCAGGAACTAATGACTTGGTGTGGATAACAGAGCAGCTGTGTGGATCCAAGTGGAAAATCCCACCATTAGTACGTTTTTATGAGCATCCCAGAACACATCTTGCCCTCTTCTCTAGTGTATTCTGATTTCCAATCTGCCAAAGCCCTATCACCTGTTGTTTGTCACTAAAGCATTTCAGTTATTCTTCTTTTAATCAACGTGAAATAAAATATAGATATTTTCATTACACTAGAAGAATTGGTGGTGTAACTGTGGCAAAGTGCTGCTTCAACAAGATCCCTGTCCTGGAGCCTGAGCCATGAACAGAATCCAGAAATCTGGAGCCATGCTCTGTGATGAGTGTGGATTAACGAATGCATACAGAAGCAGTTTTGAACGAGTTGAACCTCTGTAGTAAATCATGCTGCATCATCAACCAGAACTTTGGTCAGGCTGAAGAATCAGCTGTTACGGGGCTCTTTGTAACTCAGCACAGCCCTCTGGCAACGCAGCTCAGAGTGACACTGAGAGGTGCTCCTCCACCTGAGAAGCTCCCTGAAAACGCAGGGCTCCCGAGAGCTTCCAGCCAGAACAAATCAGTAATTGCCCCAGTGCTGAACCCCCTGTCACAGACACCTACCCCCACACACGCAGCACAGGTGCAGCAGCGAGAGCCCGTTCTCCGTGCGGTAATTCAGATTGACTTTGCAGAAGGCTTCATCAGAGCTGAAAAAGGGATTTTACAGATGATTACTTCTTTCATCTTTCAGCACAGCTTCTTGCATGTGGGAAACATTTAAAAGAGAAATCTCAATGTAATTTTTTTGAGACTGAATTTATACCCAGATTACAGTCTGTAAATCTAGAAATATTTTACTACTATCAGGTTGAGTGGTCCAGATTTATTGTTTTCTGAGAAATCCTGCTATGCAATCACAATATACACGTTCTAAATTTATCTAAATTGGGGGAAATAAGAGGAAAGACTCTTTAAATATATAAATAATCCATACAAACTCAGCTTCTGTATTAATGCAGTAATAACTAAGAAGTATCTTTAAAATGTGTGTATTGATTCTAAAATGGTGAGTAGGACATGCATAGAGCAGGGGCCATCTTGCTAAGTGAAAAGAATAACCAGGAAAAGCCTATAAAAAATGAGTTTGTACTCCCCAAATGAGATCACAGGGACAGTGACCACTGTGCTCGCTTACAGGTTGTTAAATGAGTTGGTACTTGGACATTTCAGCTTTTGTCATTGAGCCTTGTGAGTTTCCTTCAGCACAGACTGATTCATAACTGATCCATCAAACACTCTAAATAATTCAATTTTTTTGAAAACTAAATACACCTACAGTTAATATTTCTTTGGAGAATCTTGGTTTTGGCCTGCCCATAGAAGTTTGGGATTTTCCATTCAGTATCAGCACACCCATGACCCTCATTTTGCAGGATTTGTGTAACTATAAACCCACCCTGAGGGAGGAGCAACCATTAAACATATTTGACAAGGTTACAATAAAAAAATAATGTTTCAATACTTTTGTCTAATTTTAAAATATTAACTTATGCCAAGCTCCCCTTAGCAGGATGACCCCTGTTAAGAAAGGGGACACTCAGGGTTTTCTTTAAACAAATATTTCAATAATTACCTGGGCTGTTACAACAGACTGAGCTGAGCTGCCAAAGCTCTGCTAACCTTGAAGGGAGTTTTAATTTATTCTTACGCTTAGTGCAGGGAGTTAGCACTTCCACCATATCCTCCCTTGTCTTGGTTATCTAAAATAAAGAGTACTCTGGCTCCAATTTGTAAAAATTATCAATTTTACTACTAAACAGGATTAAAATGAGGCAAGTACTTAACTGAAGCATAACCAAAGCAGTCAGCACGCTGCAAAGAAAGCTCAGTGGCTCAAACAGTGGTAGCAGTGGCAGCTGAAATGGAGCATGAAGAATAATTTATATGGCCAGGTATATCCAGCTTTTCTGAGCTTGTGATTTATTTCTGATTAGAATGCCCGGTTTTTTCAAGGGGTTTTGATGTCTGAAATGATTTGCCCAGTCATTTTCACAACTCATTTCCAGTCTGAGCTGGGCGTTTGCTGCACTGGAGCTTTGCAGGTAATGAACACGTCAGTGCATTACTCGGCCAGGTGAGCCTGGGGGTGAGCCTGTGCTATCCTGAGAAAACCAGTACAATCCTAATTCTGAATCCACTGCTTCTGTGTTTGTTTACAGTGTGATACTTCAGCAATACTCCTGGCTGCAGAAACACATCAGCAAAACTGAAAAGTGCACAGCAAAATCAGACATCCTACTAATGCTAATTAATTTACAAAAGTATATAGGTGTTTGCTGTAAAATATTGGCATTAATAATCAGCAGCCACTAATTTTGGTACTCTGCTGTGGGGCTCTGCCCAGCACTGTGATGACACATTCCCAAAAATAGACATAAGGAACATGCATTCCATACATGAGAAACTCTGTCCATAAAAAACACCTGAAACTGAAAATACTGTTTGATAGCAAATAGTCATTTGAAAGAAATCAAGAAACAGATTCCCAGAATTCTTTTACCTAAAAACATGCCTCAACTCTGCCAGCTCCTTTTCCTTGATTTGCAGGTCATCCTCCAAGCGCTCCGTGACTGTGGCATAGGATTCACTGACTTTCTTCTTCCATTCATCTACAACAAAAACTCCTAATTGATAAAACACTTCAAAGCACAAAAATCGTAACGTCCCTGTAACCAAAACACTCGATTTTTGAACATCCAATTGCACAATTTCATATATATTTCTATTAAGTTTAAAATATTACAGCTGTTAAACTGTTCCTGCTGCAGCCAATACAGAAACATATACAAGGATTTCAGAGACAGTGCATAGGTTTGAATCCTTACCAGAAATATTATAATATTAAATAATGTTTAAGAGAAAACTTAAAGCTCAGGTTGCATTTGTTAGCTCTTATTTCCTAAACAGGTACACAGCAGAAAAAGGCTGGAGATTTACAGGTTTTTCTCATGAAGTATGAGTTAAATCAACATAGTAATATCAATTATTATGATCTTATATAATTGCCCAAATAAATTTAGTTTAGTAGCTTTTTTCGCTTTTTTGTCTTCTTTCACAGTCTATATCTGGGTTAAGTCAAGAACAATACCTGAGCCTTGAACTCAAGAGTAAACCAGCAATGAGTTATCTCCTGAAATACCATTTGCTCCGTGCCGATGGATGGATGGCACATCGCCTGTAAAAAAGTGACATTAGTTACCCGTGCAAGTCTGGGTTGGTCTAGATTTATAATTTCCCATTTGTCCAATATATCTTCTTTGTTTCAGCAAAGTTCTTGCAGTAATATGATTCCCTGTTCAGGGGCAGTGACAGTCCTGCTGAAAAATACTTGTGATAGTCTCTGGCTAAAAATAAACACTGTGCCAAGGGGAATGTCATGCAACAATAGCATGGAGCGAAACAGCCTGTGCTGTCCACTGGGCTAAAGTCATAGAAACACCCACTCAGCTTGCTTAAAAATCTCCTGGTTTTTCCCACACAAACACTTGCCTTCATCTGTTGAACACTTAAAACTAGTGGGAAGTGGTAATTTGGCAGCTTGCTACCGATTTTGTAGAGAAAACGGAATTTAAGCAGCTGAATCCCAGGCGTTCTGTGAGGATCCCCAAGGAGTGCAGGGGGTCCCCAGCTCGGAGAGGCCAGGGATGATTGCAGCTCACAAGCCCCTGACACAGGGGGTGGCACTGGGAGCGTCTGGGTATGGCACCTAGGACGTGCAATATATAATTCAAAGTGAAATGCAAATATACACACATATTTGTATTTATATTTACGTATTTAAAGTGTGGTGATTGACCTTGGCAGCTGTTCTGTGTGTGAGCTCTCATCTCAGTGAAGGATTTCAGGCAAGCAGACGTGTTAATAGAACACACATCTCTAAAAACTCCCGCATGCTGCATCCCACTGCAACAACCTCGCTGCCTTGACAGCTCCTGGCACTGCCAGCTCATCCCTTTACTCGCACAAATTTACATAGGAATCCAAGGATCTGTTTCAGAAGGGTTTGAACTGCTGTGACAATGTATCCTGTGACATTCGACCAATTACTTGCAGAAAGGCACCAGCCTGGCAACTGATTCCCACATCCAGTCGCCAAACAACTGGGAGAGCTGGGGATACGCTCCCAGGCGGGATTCCCTCTCTCAGGGTGACACCTTTCCCACACGTGCCCTCTCCCACAGGGCCCCTTCTTCCATGGCAGCCCCTCTCCTGAGGAACAGGACTTCCCTTCCATCCAGACCAAGCCAGCTGTGACAGGAATAAGACAGACCCCAGAATCGAAGAAACGCCCTATTCATCCTGCACAGAAAATGCAGTTTGACACAACGGCTTTATAAATTCAGAGCATGAAATTTCCAAGAAGAGACAGAGATGAAATGATTTGCTTTATGAGAAGTAAGTATCTTGCACAGCACTTGTATTCTAGTACCATCGACTTTACGAAAATACACCAAAAAGGGGTCATCAGTTTCTATACTAGAGTTTTGTTCACCCTTTGCCAACCTCGGCGTGGGCGAAGATTCATTCGAGGGATGGTGGGAGCAGAGCCCTGGGAAGGGCAGCTCCAGGGGCTGGTCCCTCAGCCCAACGTGGCACCTTCACTCACCTGGCAGCAGCCCTCAGGTGAATTCCTGCAGCATTCACATCCTCGGCCATGAGAAGCAACTGCAGAATAATTGAAATCGGGGGGAATACAAAAAAGAATAATAATTGTAGAGCCTGTTTGCAAACAAGGAAGAAACTGCGTTGGCTCTCTGTAAGGACAGTTTGAATGAACATCTCCACAGGAAGCACTGGGCTATCACGAGCAATATTTGTCAGCAAGTAAATTCTTCAGATGTGAATTTTACAGAATTTGGAGCTGTACAAATTTCTTTGGGTTTTTTGGTTTGGTTTTTTTTTTAAAGTTTTGTTGCAGTTTTGTGTTTGGAACGTGCAGTTGTCATGGCCAAGCTTACAGCAGAAATGTGTGAAAAATTCTTTTCCCATTTCTGGTTTTAAATGCCCTTCCTAGGGAGGCTTTACAGGAGTAAGTCTTTTGAAATTATCATTATTTCAAATTAATTAGAACATATCCACATCTATCATTTAGTTGAAAAAGCTGTAGGTTGCTCCCATAAATTTCATTGACATTCTGGTGATATTCAGATTTGTCACAGGAAATGAAAAGGGCGCTAAAAGAAAAGATGTATTTTTAAGAAGAAAGTAGAGGAACTCTGTGGCCCTTGTAAGGCAGCAGGTGCTTGCAGTGGCTCCCTGATGAACAGAGTGTACGGCAGAACAGCGCTGCTATTTTTGCTCTCACAACACCAGAGAGGCCTTTGCACGGGGACTCAAGTTCCACACGTGCAGAGAGCAAAAAATGAAGCTCTTGCATGAGAGGTTTGGGAATGAGAAGAGGCTGGAACCTCTGAGCTCCAGCAAAAACACCCTGACAAGGCACAAACATTGCTCTGCAGATCCAACTGATCCTTGGAGCTTACTGCATCTCGTCAGCTCCCAAATCCATCTGGCACAGATTCCTCTCAGCTGCTCATTTTTATTTCAGCTGCCTTCCCTTGTGCTCTTTGTTAAGTGCCCCATTTCTCAGATTTCAGTTTCCTGCACCAAAGGTCTCCCAAACAACCCCTCTCAGGTTTCAGTATAACACACACAGTAGGGCTAAACCTCTGCTGATCACGGCATGTGCTCAAGGCATTCAGGGAAATCATTGCAATGATGTTCATTACGAGCCCTATTATTGCACTACACAGCAAAACTAATTAAGTAAAGAAAGATGACATGAAAAAAATCATTACAAGCTCATCTTGACTTTGAGATTGTACCAGCCTGAACTGCATTTCAGGATAGAGCCAAGCAACGATCGAGAGGACACACAAACACTGCACCCATCTGGGGAACCATGAGGCTCAACCAAAATCAAACTCTAGGTTTCAGCAGATGACTTCCGTCTGCAGAAGGTTCTGCGTACCTGGCACGCTCAGAACTGCATCCTTCATCACTCAGACTGCGGGAAAACCACGGGCCAGGATGCTGTGATGGTCTTGTTTTAAGAACCTGGTACTGGAAACCAGCAACCCCCAAATTAGTACGATCTTGCTGTGAAGTTTTCATGGGTGGCCTTGCACAAGTCTCTCAGTTTCCTTGGGACACGCTTATCCCAGCTGGCTGCATGGGAAAATTGTTGTCACCTACATTAACAGCGGACTGTGGAATACAAAGATGACCTGGAGTTGTAAATGCAATACAGATAAAATACATACACGGATGGAATACATCAGACTTGGATTATTATCATCAGGAAGGGTCTGGTCTGCACACTTTTTGATTTTAATAAGATGTGCCCACACTGTAACATGACCCTTGCTGTAAGGACTGCAATTTCTTATAGCTAAAAATGCACACGATTCATAAATAGCAGCAATACAGAGAATCATAGGATCGATGAAGCATTTGGACTGAAAAAGCCCTCCCAGACCATCAAGTCCAACCACTCCCCTGGCACTGCCAAGGTCACCACTAACCTCTGTCTCCAAGTGTCACATCCACATGGCTTTTAAACCCCTCCAGGAGTGGGGAGAAACAGCAAAGAGTTCCATCAAACAGGGAATTCATTAAGGTTCTGGGTTTTTGGTCTGACGCTGATACAGGAAATTCAACAGAACCAGCTGTTCTCTGTAGCTGGCAGGTTAAAGCCACATTTCAACCTCACAGAGAAGCCTGTACAAAAGCAGGGCTCACGTCTGCCAGTCTTTTCAACAAAATTCACCAAAGTACAATGGATGTGCATTTTAATTTTTAAATTCCCCAGACCTGGACAGTGGCATGTTAAGAGTGCCAGGACTGTTACCAACCTCCATGCACTGATACTCCCTACAGCACAGGCCCTTTCCTCTGAATAGTTCTATAAACCTTCTAATCCCCAACTTCACAATGATCTCTTTATTGATAGTAAGACCACCAAGGATGATGGATGCATTAGAAATTTAACAGCTAAATATACACTATCTGTTGCTCAATGAAAATTAGTGGAAGCCTGTATCTGAAAAAGTGTTTATTGTCAAGTGTAGAATCCAAGAACGAACTTACAGAATGAACTTCAACATACAGAGCCCTATGTGAGACAAAAACCATATCAGAAAATAATTAATATAGCTCTGTATAAATAAAATATATACTGTAATTTTTTTCGTAACTTTTTACATAAAATATGATTGCAGTTTAAAAATGAAAAATGGTACACCACCAGATATTCCAATACCTGTGGAGTAAATCCATTAAACCTGCTGATGTTACCCAGGGCTAATATTGACCATACCTGCCTTCTCATTTTGAGACAAAAATATTCCCTGTAAGAGGAAAGCATTGGGTGACACACAGACTTAAAGCAGTGCAATGTTTCTTACCTGGTAAATCTATGCTTATTCCATTACAACAGATTTTTTTTTTTTTAATTAAAACCTTTGCCTCAAGATCTGACCTGGGGGCTAGCTGTGCTAGTCCATGGCTACCACCAGGATGACACTTCTGCCCCTTTTTTATGTCTCGGAATTCACACTGCTCCCTAAACCACAGCAGCTGCTGCTGGCCCAACCTACTGCAACCTTTTCCACAACTTCTTCAGTCACTGTTTTTCCTCATTCTCTTTTCCCAAAACCCATGCGCCAGAAGTAAATCCACTTCCTATTTTTATCCAGTTTGCTTTCACTAATGAAATCAATACATGGTACTCAGGGAACTCAGAACAAATGCAATTGTAACAGTTAAAGTGGATAATCATGTTAAAAGGATGCATTTTGCAGTTGCCAAACACTCAGAGAACTCGCCTGGCAGCACAGCAACCCTCAGGAAAGTTTGATCTCCAACTGAAGCTGCAAAGTTTGTGTCAAACACGTTTCTCCTAAAATGTTTTGTGTAACAACAGATGAATAAATCCTGCAGAGTGATATACAAACAACAACTCCACGCTCTATAACTACTTTCACTTTGTGACTTAAAGCATTTATCTTCGACTTGGGTGTTCTCAAACCTACTGCTTCCATTGTTTTACTAGTATTTCATACTGACTTTTAGACCCTCTATTTGCTCAGAAATTCTTACTCCTTTGACGTCAACTCCAGCAATTCCCAACCTCCATGTTTAGCTTCTTAGTATTTCTTCTTGGAAGGTTTCTTTATTAATGAAGAAGAAACCTAGTGCAGGTTAAAGAAGGGTGGGTAATGCTCAGGGGATGTTACTCTGCTGCCTCGTAGGTGGCATAAGAAAGGTGCCATTTGGGAATTCAGTCAGCAGGGAGATAAACACTGTCATCATGAAACATTAAATAAAACATGAAAACCCACAGAGAAATTCAAGAGAAAAAGATGCATCATGTTTACAGACAAATCACGCCGATATTCTGCACAGCATACTCCTAAAAATAGCAGATTTCTCTATCTGGAGCTGGATCTTGGGCATCTAAACTAGAAACAGGGGGACCTTATTGTTAACTGTATTTGCAGAAGGAGGAGAAGGGGCAGAGAGTTTCTCTGAAGATGCTCACTGTGGTGCCACTCACAACGAACCCCTCCGGCGTCGGCTCCGCCCCGCAGATGAACCACCACACCAAGGACTCCATCAGCTCAGTTCAGAGAAACACAAAATCCTCGTTTTTGCATGGCACACATCAGTCAGTCTGTGGGTAACAGAGAGCTGGCAGCTTCTCAATCACACCGCCAGCTTCCAACAACTACCAGTAAAAAAAATTAATCAGTATGTCTTGATGACAGGTGTTGACCCCAGTATTACGAGTCACAAGGGGAAGAATAATCTCTCACATCTTTTTTCCTCTGACAAAAAACAAGAAAGGATAAAAAAGTTACAAAACAAAAGAGAAAAAATTATTAATGCCTAAGACATCTTGAATTAAAAGCACTTTTAATAATTTTACCTCTACCCAATTGAAACTGTATTGCAAAATGGCAACATGAAAAGAGAGAAACTTAAGTTGTTGTTGTTTTATTCCACACTGCTGGAGCTAATATTCTACCCTTTAAAGCTTTCAAAGCAGTTTTCAGTCAAATAGACAATTAATTTGTTCTGTATCATATCCTTACTGAGAAAGACTACAAGACGTAACATACAACCCACAGAAAGTCACCAATTAGTGTTTTCAGATCTGAAATATTTCCCTACTTTAATCAACAGAACAGTTTATCTGCATTTGCTGCTTTATTAATGTTACGCAATTTCTTTATTTCTACTTCAATGAGATCAGAGAAAAGATCTGTGTACCCTTCCCTTAGGATTCTTACAAGCTGGGAAGTAATCAATCATCCACAATGAAAACAGGAGATTTGTTCAAGTACTGTTCATTCTAAAATCAGACTTCTCTTTTTGTCTTTGTAGGCAAATTTCATCATAAATTTGCTTCCTAAACTTCAGCATGTCTTCCACATCTTTGTAGGTGAGCATTTCTTCAACAGACAAAAGCTGAAAGCCGCTCAGTTTGAAAGCTGACATGTGCTGCACAGAATTCAGCATGTTCAGTGACATCTTAACTGATTCACTTAGAGTAGAACAAACAGGGAAAATCCTTGCAGTCCATAGCCCCAAACGTGT
Source organism: Falcunculus frontatus (assembly GCA_013398115.1). Classification (NCBI taxonomy): domain Eukaryota; kingdom Metazoa; phylum Chordata; class Aves; order Passeriformes; genus Falcunculus; species Falcunculus frontatus. Next base: position 272,675 of record VZRV01010994.1, on the reverse strand, counting down.
GTCCTCACTGGAGAAGAGCTGGTCCGAAGCCTCTATGCTCCAGAGGTCAAGGCATTCTGGTAAGCTGGCTCCAAAGAACTGGAGGGAGTGTACATCTGAGAGCGATTTCACACTCTTTTTCAAGTCATCGCCTACACTGAACACCATGGTGACATACTCCACTTGATCACTGAGTTTCACACTTACTGAACTCAGGAAGCAGTTTGAGGGTATGTCTACACTGAAATTTATGTGGGACCCACTAACAATGCTGCCTTTCCCTACCGAGACTTCAGACCCAATTCTGGAGTACTCAATGACAGACCCAGGCCCTATTACACACCCGGGCTCAAGGATGCTCTGCATGATGCTTAATTCATCCAAGGTCTTGGCTGTGCCAGGAAAGATGCTAAAAGCCACAGGCTGCAAGTCAAGCTCAAATCTCAGCTTGCTCTCAGCAGTAAAATGAAACAAATACTCCTGAGTAGTTCCAATGTGGTAGAACTGTGAGTTGTTGAGGACTATGACATTTAGGGCGGTGCCCTGCAGGAGGGAGTACAGCTGCTGCCGCACTTCCACCAACCCCGAGTCCTCCTTGGAGACGTTACTTGTGTTTTTGGTGTAATCTGGAGTGGCTCCAGGCCCCAGGGCCTGGAGAAAGTCACCATACGCATCTATTTCACAGCAAAGAGTGCCCATCTGCTTATAGAACATCAGCAGCTGCTTTGCAGTGCTGTGGTCAATGTAGAATACGCTGTCCGTGTACACACACTCTGAGGCCATTCCCAAGCTGCTGTGGTTCCCAGAGGAGCTGAGCTGAGGGCGATCCCCCCTCACACACACTGCACCACTCTGCTGCATTGTCTCCACGTCAGGCTTGTGCAGGAAGCGATAGCATGATACATATTCCAGTCCTCCTTTTCCTGAAAAACTGGATGGATCTAACACAAACACCCCATGAGTGGTCCCGACTGCCAAATCTGAGGGGTGAGCCAACGCGGTAAATCCAGGTTTATCAAACGTGATGGTTTCTGTGACTCCAGTGCTGTACAGCTCTATGTCATCCGAACACGTGACGAGGACTCCTGGTTTCATGTGACGGGGGAAGTCAATGTACATGGCCAGTTTCAGCTCCAGCATCTGGTAAATGGGATCCCCGAACGGCAGGGCTGTGAAGATCTTCCCCAGGGCACTTGCATTTGGCAAACGCTGGCTGTAACCACCTGGACAAAAGACTCTTTTAGTTACACAGAGACACTGTATGTAAGTAAGCAAAAAACTAAACCTATGCAGCTATTTCACAGGTACACAAAGGCATTAAAAACCTCTCAGCTTGGTCATTTACCAAGTCCCAAAGCAGATCTGATCTCACACCCAAAACCCAGCCTGCCTTGTATAGCTCATATTAAAACTGTGATTGATTTTGCTACCTTTTAAATTTGTTTCAGAGCAATCTGTCGCTGAAGTGACTAAAGCAAACGATATTCACATTTGGCTTGGAGGAGAACCCCCACACTCCTGATGGGAATTTTAAGCCAGAGATGAGTCAAATAAGCAGGGATTTGGTTGCAACACTTGTTATCACTCGGTTTCTTTCTCCTCTGCAGAACTGATGTTCTTCCAGATTTGGAAGTGGCCTGATTTAAATGGATAAGAAAGCAAGTATTCGGCCTGCCCAGAGGTATGAGGAGCCCAAGGTCCCCCGAGAGAGGGCTGTGTTCCTTAAATGGATATTTCAAGGCAGACACTTAAATCATACCTGTGAATAACATCTCTTTCCCACTGACTGAGCAAATTTATTGCTGAGGAGAAATGCTGAAGTGACAGTAACATCTTGTAAGCACCAACCTAATTGCAAATGATCAGACACTTGGGTTACTTTTCTGAGGGAACAGTATTTTGGAACTCTGACTCCTCTGCCATTTTACTATTTTAAGGAAAGAAAAAAAAAAGGTATCATTTTAGAGCAAAATATGGAAAATTGTATTTACCAGAATGGATTAGCAGCACAGTGAAGGAAGTCCACTGATCACCATATTGCTCTTCCAAGCACCGAAGAACATGAAGAGTTGATCCACCATTTCCTAAAGAAAAAGTATTTTAGTATCTGTGAGAAGAGCTCCAATAATGCTTGTTCTGGCAGGTGAGGTGTACTGGTGCTCAGCCAGCACTGATGGGATAGTCTTTCTACCGTATCATGGTTGATAAGATCATGCACAGAAGCTGATGGACAGTCCCTCTGGAAGTCTGCACTCTCTGAAGGGATGGGCATCCTGAGCAGACAGCTCCAGGGAAAGCTCTGTGATTTCCCCTCCCAGTCACCTCCGCACAGTCCCACCATTTGAAGCATTTAATCAATTAAATAGGCCATAACTCAGCCATAAAAACCAGCTCCTGTAAGAAACAAGTCACACAAAAGCCTAATAACAGATTCAAGGCAGTGTTCAGAAGTACTTCTGACATTTACAGTATGGAAATAAGCAAGATTTGGGATCTGAGGAAATGGTTTGTGATATTTTACGTGCTCCTACAACTTAAAACTGCCAGATTTCTGAGGATTAGCCTCCACATATTACTCTACGCTGCAGATAATACTGAGATTACTTACTTTGTACATCAAAGCGAACAGGAACTAAGAATTACAGGATGGTATTACGGACAGTGAGACCAGTTTTACATCACCACTGGGCAGTAATCAAACTGTTTAAATAACCAGGTTAAGGTAAGTATGAATACGTAACACACGAGTCAGTCTATTCTGTACCCACAGGACACACTCTGAGGAGCGGCACAGCCCATTCACCAGCACCACCACGCCGCCCCTCCCGCCCGGAGCCGAGCCCTGCCCGGAGCCGAGCCCCGGGAGATGAGGAGCGGCCCGGCCGGCGCAGGGAGCCCCCCGCAGCCCCCGGCCCCACGCACCGATCCTGGGCCCCGGCGGGTCGGCGCACACGAGGTACCGGGCACTCCCGGGCAGCTCCCCCCGCCGCAGCTTCTCCGCCAGCTGCTC
>VZRV01010994.1:246824-269532 GCA_013398115.1 Falcunculus frontatus | reverse complement strand
CGGCTCGGGGGCAGCGCCGTGGGCTCGTTCGGTGCCCGGTTTGTTAATCCACTTAGGAACTGAGTTCTAATCGCACTTGAACTCGCCGGTTGACGCCTGCCCTGCCCATTCCCGCCCTGCTGGTGCTTCTCCCGGCCGCGCCCGCAGCCGCTGGGGAGCGCGGAGCAGGGCTGGGAATTGGTGAGCGGAACCCGCCCGGACTCACTGCAGGCCGTGTTAGCGTGTGTTTTCTGTGTTAGCGACTGGCAGGAGTCACACATCTGAAAGAAGGTTTTTCCAGCTGAAGGTTTTTCCAGCTGAAGGTTTTTCCCGCTGCGGTTCCTTGCCTTGGATATTGTAGGTTTGGATCTGCGGATTCCGTCTGTATTCAGTGTGTTGAGATTACAGATACCAAATGCAATCAGAGGGGAATGAAAGAAGGCTTTGCCGTGATAAGATCTCATTATACACAAATCTTACAATAGAAAGTAGCTGTAAAAGCACAATAGGAGCTACTGAGAAAAAAGAAAAGAATTTATGAAGTTAAAAAAACAGGTATGACAAATCCATAGTTTTTCATGATTGTAAACCGCTGACAGAGAAGATTAAAGAAAAAAAGATAAATGCTTCACTGTGCTTTCTCAGTGTGAGGCTTTGCTGTGATGCAGGTGATAACAGTCCTAATCAGAGCAATGCACACCACCAAGATCCGTTTGATCCTTCCTTGTGCTCTCGACTCACTCCAGTAAGGACGATGGTCTGTTCTGTTGGAACTACACCTCTGCTCTTTTGTACTGAGTTTTCATTGCTGACAGCAGCTGAGATACATTAAATAAGCTTTGAGGAGTTTAAATAGGCATTTTTTAAAATCTTCTAGAACTTCAGACTAGAATTTCAGTAATGTTAAACAAATATTTATACATCTCGGTTCACTTAGTTTAAGCTGCACCAAAAGAATGAACTGTGCTTCAGTCCACTTCTGAGCACTGCTTGCTTCTGTTACCCTGTACAGTAACAGTCGCAGGGGCGCTTCTTAAAGTAGAATTCCTTTGCCTGAACTTCCACCACAAAGCTTTTATGGCAGAGGTGAGGCTGAAGGAATTAACTGTCCAAGCAAAGCTCTGGTTTGCAGTAGGAAAAACTTCCTGTGCCACGCCGTTAAACCAGAACACAACACCGAGGGGGAGCAGCAGTCGGCTGGAACCAGAAGATGCTCAGGCAGGGCCACCCAGAGCCATGTCCAGGTGGGTTCTGAGTGTCTTCAACAACAGAGACTCCACCATCTCCTTATGGTACTTGGTCACCTTACAGAGAAAAAGTGTCTTCTGGTGTCCAAGGGGACCCTTCTCCGTGTCCGTGTGTAGCCATGGCCTCTGGTCTTGGCCTTGGGCACCACTGGAGGAGCCTGGCTCTGTCCCCTTGGCTCTCTCCTGCTGGTATCTGTACACAGAGGTGAGATCCCCCCGAGCCTTCTCTGCCTCAGCCCAGCAGTCCCGGCTTTCCCAGCCTCTGCTCAGAGCCCAGATTCTCCAGGCCCCTCGTATTTGTGGCCCCTCGCTGGGCTGTGCAGTGTGTCTCTGTCTGTCTTGTACTGGGGAGCTGGACCCAGCACTGCCAGGGTGTCCCCTGCTCCAGCTGCTGGCACTGCACCTCCCAACACAGCCCCCACAGTGCTGGCACCTCGCTTGTGTTGTGATTACACAGGACACAATCCAAGCTAAATTTATCACTGAACAGGTATCCCTTCTCTTGCTGCTGTACTAGAGTAATGCAGTAATAAAACGAACACAGGCATTTGATTCTGAGCACAGTTATTTCACCAAATTCCATCAAACTGTGTGAGGAAGAGGTTTCCCACACCTGCACTGTGAGGAGCAGTGACCTGTGCTGCTGGTGGAAGAGCCTGAGTCCCTCTGACACCTCAGATGGAAGATGCTCAAGCTCTGAATATTTATGGAAGTGCTGAGATTTGATGTCATTTTTGTAATCTAGGATCTTTCAGAGGCACAATGAGAAAATACTTGTTCTCAGCAGCGATGGACCTGTAACACCAGACCTGCTGCTCAGCTTTGCCTGGCTTAAATAGCAACAAAAAATAATGACTAAAGTATAGTCTCTGATTTAGCTCAGATTTCTTGTAATCCCACCCAGAACAGTAAATACCTGGTATTTCAAGGTGAATTAAATGCGTTGGTAAGTGCTGTGAATCTGTGCTCTTACTGGTCCTTTTTCTTACAACTAGATTTTAAATGCTGCATAAAAATGGGAAGAGATACCGACATGGTTGATGTGGCAAAATGCAAACAGGTATGTGTCACACCTGGACATGAAAAGAACACGCAGACACCTGTTCAGGGAGAGAAGCAGAAAAAAAGAGAGAGGCCGAGAAGACCTCGGACTTTATTCTATATCTTCTTAATAATCACCTTGGATTGGAGGGTGAGGTTTGCACCCCTCAACCACACTGGTCAAAGGAAAGTCCATCAAACATCTCCGCCCAGGAGAAAAGAATGCAAACAACAGAACAAAGTTACAGAAACATAACGATGTTTACAAACAGTGCGTGAGAAACTCTTACAGAAATGAAAACATCGAAGAACTGCAAAACTCAGGGCGACAGGTATGGTGCTGAGTTGTGCCATGCAGGAAGAATTTCTTCACTGAAAGGGTGCTCAGGCCTTGGCAGGGGCTGCCCAGGGAGGTTTGGAGTGCCCGTCCCTGGAGGTGTCCAAGGAAGGGCTGGAGGTGGCACTCGGAGCTCTGGGCTGGGGACAAGGTGGGGATCAGGCACAGGCTGCACTCGGTGGTCCTGGAGCTGTTTTCCAACCTCAGTGGTCCTGTGACTCCGTGCCCAGGATGTGCAGGGCACGGCCCCGCTCCGTTCCCACGGATGTGTTGTCCCCTCTCCTCCATCCCCACGCCTGGCACAGCCATTGTTCCTGGCTGCCAACCCTCATTAGCGCTGTCTCTACTTGATTAGTTTCCCAGTTCTCACACATGCAGTTACTTGTGGTTTGGGTTTATTTTGCATAAATTATCTGTGTATCCATGTCACAGTGGAAATGTCCCCACTGCATGCCGGTGGCCAGGTCAACTCATGGAAAAATAACTTACACATGTTGTTATTTGTATACTACTATATATTAGGATATATATTGTTACATTGGTGGTATTATAAAAAAAGGGGATACAGTTCAGAACATTTGCCTGTAAAGAACTTTTCCCTCCCTAAAATGACTCTTTCTGGGTAGAAGAAATTTTATTTTTTAGCAATACATAATTTGGTAAAAAAGCTTTCACAATAATAGAGATAAAACATTTTATAAACATTTTATGAAAGTCATATGTAAGAAAAATGTTAAATATTTTCTAGGCACATCAGCTGTGTCTGCGCTGGGCTTAGTTACCTGTCAGAGGTAATATCTGCAATTTATGGGAGACAAAGCAATTGAAATGCTTAGCAGAAGATAAATGATCTTTTTAGCTGGAGTATAGAGTCCATAATTACAGTGGGAAACAGATTAGGAAAAATAGCATTCCATCATTTCTCCTGTTTGACATTTACAGAAGTTCGGGGTATTTATTTAATATTTAAACAGCCCATCTCAGGAATGTTTTCAATGTTTGATGTGGCTGAGCACTTCCCTGACACCCTTCATCATTCGCCCGGATTATTTTTGTAGGCATATATATGATATTTTAAGATTCTGTCTTTTTATCTGCTGTGTGTTTGTACCCGGACAGTTTGTTAAACTGCTAATGAGTCCCACGGGGCAGTATGTTCGAATTAAACAGACATTGATACCTGCTAGAAATAAATTTAAAAAGCCCAGAAAAAAAGTCTCTCTCTCTTTCTATATAAACAGTCTGAAGCTAAGCTGTGCTGTCCTATTATGGATTGGGTGTTGGGTTGCCTTGCCCCTTCTTTGGGGTGGGCAAGCTGGGCACCTTTCTGGCACTGCAGGGCTGCTGGAGCACTGTGCCCAGGTTTGGGATCCCCAGCACAGGAAGGGCATGGGGCTGCTGGAGCAAGTCAGGCCACGGAGATGGTCCAAAACCTGGAGCCCTCTGCTCTGGAGCCAGGCTGGGAGAGCTGGGGGTGCTCACCTGGAGAGGAGAAGGCTCCAGGGAGAGCTCAGAGCCCCTTCCAGTCTTTAAAGGAACTTATGAAAAAGGGAGAGTGACTTTTACATTGGCAGATAGTGATAGGACAAGGGGGGATGGTTTTAAACTAAAGAGGAGAGCTTTAGATTGGAGATAAGGGGCAAATTGTTCCCTGGGAGGGTGGGGAGGCCCTGGCACAGGGTGCCCAGAGCAGCTGTGGCTGCCCCTGGATCCCTGGCAGTGCCCAAGGCCAGGCTGGACACTGGGGCTTGGAGCAGCCTGGGACAGTGGGAGGTGTCCCTGCCATGGCAGTAGAGGGGAGTGGGTGAGCTTTAAGGTCCTTCCCAACCCAAACCAATCAGTTGTTCTAGGAACTGTAGGGAAGTAAAATCGATCACCTCTCAAGGATTTTTGAGAAAAACACTTAACTGTTGGTGGATTAGGTTATACATGTCCAGGAGATGGCACCATGAATTCAGTCTTTTTTTAAAAAACCAACCCAACCCCAGCCACAGTAAAATCTTCAAAAAGTATGGAGGAAATGCTTGCAGAAGTCTAATGTATTATCCTTCCAATGTTGTGTACAAGTTTCTATTTTTGATATAATCCCCAAATATTTGATAACTTTTACTCCTAGTGTGAATCAGTCTTTGAGAAGTGTCTGGTGAGAAGCAGAGTGGAAGACTTCAGTAGAAAGACTCCAGTGGAGCGTTCAGTGAACGGGAGAAAGTCTCTATTTCTGACTGTAGTGTATTTTTGGGGCCTGAGACACAAAAGAGCAAGACAGGGGTGTGGGGCTGGTTTGTTCCTCCAGGAACATGAAAGCCTGTAACCCAGGCTTCACACTAAAAGTGATGGTACTTTTAGTAGGATTGATAGGATTGGGTCCAAGTTCTCTGATAGCAAATGCACCTGAGAAATGTTTAGTTTTTTGGTTTTGGTGGGTTTTTTTCCTTGTTTGTTTGTTTCCAAATGTTTGGGATTTTTCTTTGCTGTTTAAGCCACCTGAGGATCTCCCCTTGGGTTGCCATGGCGAGGGTGGTGGCTTCATGCTGTGGCTCAGCTGGGCCATGGCTCAGCCCCAGGGCTCACCTTGGCCCCAGCCTGGGGGACCCTGAGCAGGGCTGACTCCTGGCACCCTCTGAGGTCTGACCTTGCAGCTTTGTACTTGTATGGAAATGAGGGGTTTGTAGCAAAACCTGGCTTTGCATTCTCCAGGTGTGCTCCCTGAACAGTGATGCTGATGTAGGAAGACAGGAATGATTATTTTGTACTGCTCCTGGCAGCAGTTTCAATATTCTTATTTTCTGTTCATTCCCAGCACTTTCCCTTTTCAATACTGCACTTTTTTCCTTTAATACATCGCTTTTGTTTCTGTTGTATTTATTTGTTATAAATATATTATTGTCTATTGGTTGCACAAATGTCCTTTGGGAATTTTTTCTTCAAAGACAGGGAAGGAAGTAGGGAAAGAAGAGAGGTTTTCTGGTGCTTTTGGGACTGGCCAGTGCTCCTGGTCAACCAGGGAGGCAACTGCTGCCCTTCATTGCTGTCTGCTCCAGGAGTGGCTCGGAGCAATCCCCCCGGGCAGCTGGGGTACCCGGCGATGCTCGAGCTCTTCTCCAGCTCTGTTTTTCCAAGCATCCTTCATGGATAAGGGTGAGGTGTATTTCACATGCCTGTGAGGAGGAGGCAGCCCGGTGCTGACACGGCTCCTGCCGGCTGCTGCAGTCTTTTCAATACTGCACGACTCCTCCAACTGCTGGAGCCCGTGTGCTGTGTCCTGTGTGGGACAGATAAGCCCCGGGCTCGCTGAGCTCTTCTGGAGCAATTTCCCTAATGCATTAGGCACAAACTATCTTTCTTTCTTTCAGAGTCAGGCATGTGTGTCTCATCCTAATTATGTTTTTTCCCCTCTAACCCATTTTTGTTCAAGTTGTTGCCATAGGCAATTGTGACAATGTTCTCCTTCCATCGTTACTATATAGAGGGGATCTGCTCTAATTATTGCTTAAACTGAGTTTTTCTCAATTGAAAATGTTAGAACGTCCATTGACCAACTGTGCTGGCTTTGGGCCAGGCTGAAATGTGCCTTCTGTCTCATGGTCATCCTGCTATCGAGGGTGTGCAGGGCAGGCTCCAGGGATGCAGGCACGAGGCATAGCGCTGTTCATTTCAAACTTTTTGCTGTATTTACCATTTATTTGAAAAACAATTAATCTTGACTCTTGCGTGACCGACAGAGGAGATGGGTCAGGTCTGTGTTGGTGGGCAGACATACGGGAACACTTCCACAGCATCTAGTTTTCCCTTTAAAATTAGAAAAAAGTAGAAAGAATTACAAATAATTCTCTCCTTTTCCATCCCTGCCTTTAATAGAAGTCTAATGAAGCTGTGTTGAAATGGGTGAGTAACTGTTAGGTGTATAATTAAACCTCCCTGTGTAATCTGGGGTGCTGCAAGGTCGAATGAACCATGAGGTTTCCCTTCTGGATATATGACCTTACTGAAAACTCTCCATGTTTTTTACCAAGAAAGACTGAAAGATGTGGGTTTTTTGAAGAATGGGGAAGTTATAGACTACAAAGGTGCCTAATATTGGCTCTGAAAGAAAAAAAGCAAAGTCTACAAAGAGCTGTTGTTGGTTGTATGGACATCCAGGAGCCGGCAGTGGTGGGAGCTGGTGGGTATGGAGCAACTTCAGTGTTGTGTTCCTGTTCTGAGACCCTTGTTTACAAGTTCATTGCCAAGATTTAGTCCTGTAATGGTTTCTGGTTAGTAAAAAGATGAAGAATGTTATCAGTTACATTTTCGATGCAAAAACTGGGTGCTTGATTTTTTGTCTTTATCACCTCCTTAAAGGAAGAAGAAAAAGACATGAGGAGCCTTTGGCAGCCAGGGAAGGAAGTGAGGTTACCAGAAGACTTTTTAATGTGGCTCTAAAGAGATTCCAGACACTGCAAAAGAGAAAAGCACTTTCTAAAGTGCAGAGAAAAATAAATATTTTTAAAGGATTTCAGCATATTTAACATAAAAGTTGTTGATTTATAAGAGTCTAATTATTACAATCATTAGAAGACCATGATTACCATGAAAAGGCTATTATCAGAAATGAAATGCTAAAAACAAATGATATATATTGAATAGGATCATACATATTTCATAGAACATATTATACTGCAAAATAAGTTGTCATGTAGCCATGGCAATGACTTTTAAGTTACCCTTTTTGATGCCTTAATGCACTGCTCTGCATGTTTTAGTGTCAGGCCTCTGAACATGCCCAGCACTCAAAAGCTCCAGCTGGGAGTGAATATAAAGTGGTAATTACGTACCTAACTGGTCACATGGATGGATAAATGGTGTTTGCAGGCACAGGCCACGTTTCTGGGAGCCAGAGGTGTTGGATGGGAGCCAGGGGTGTTGGACGGGAGCTGGAGGTGATGCATGTGCCCAGATCTCACAAACCACAGAAAAATTTAGGACAAAGATCTGCACTTCTAAGTGCCCATATCCTTTCTACATGTCCTTAATTAAGAAACTTTTCAGAGTATAATTAAAACACCAAGGCCAATATTGACTCCCCAATTAAATTCAAGGCCAGGGAAGGTAGGAATGGGTTTGTTGTAGGCCATGGGGCTCCTCCTGATGATCTTTGTGCTGAAGAGGACATCTTTCTGCAACAACTTTTTATTAAAAAAAAAAAAAAAGAAGGGGATTCTGGAATATATTTGTGCATTTAAAGTTCATAGTATTTTATAGATAACCCCTTCCTCTCTTGTACTATGTCTGTCTGCTTTTATTTTGAGTATTTTCTTTGATTTCTGTGTCAAAGAGCTGATGGGTACCTCAAGGCTGATAAGATCCAGCTAAGATTAAAATGACTTCAGGTTTGTGGTAGAGAAGAGAACAGTTTCTGTATATTGGATCTCATAAAAGCAGAAGGTATGGATGCATGGTGGGTGCTGAACTCTCATTTACCCTCTCATTAGATCACACGGGACAGGAGCTGGTCTTGGTCCAGATGCTGCAAGGGCCATTGAAATCTTTTATTGCAGCTGTTTCACTGAGGAGTCAGAGATGAAATCACCCATGTGAAGTCCTTGCTGACAGTGTGGAATTCCTTGTGAAGAGCCTCTCCTTGTCACATCAGGTGTTTGTCGCTGTCTGGGCTTTCCCCATTTGCCCCTGGCAGGGGCTGGTGTTGGGGTCCTGTGGCTGCAGCTCGTGGGGGGACTTGCAGGTGTGAGGAGAGGGGGCTCCAGTGCAAGGAGCTGTCACCCAAATCCACCTTGGAAAAAGTCCAGGTGTCTGGCCTGGGAGAGAGCTGAGAAAGCAAACCCTGGGAGCAGAGATGCATAGACTGGGCTGCCTCAAGTAGGGCAGTTTCTTATTTCTTCCTTAATATTTCAACATAAAGCATCGTGATCTTTTCTCATGGGTGTGATATGCTGTCTTGTGAAAGGCTGGGAGAATTGGGAGTGTTCAGCCTGGAGAAGAGAAGCTTTGGGGTGACCTCATTGTGGCCTTCCAGTGTCTGAAAGGAGTTGGCAAGAAAGATGGAGAGGGACTATTGACAAGGGCCTGGACTGACGGGACAAGGGGGAATTGCTTCACACTAATAGTGACCAGATTAGATATTAGGAAAAAATTCTTCTCTGTGATGGTGGTGAGGCACCAGCACAAGTTGCCAAGAGAAGCTGTGGCTGCCCCATCCCTGGAAGTGTCCAAGGCCAGGCTGGACATTGGGGCTTGGAGCAACCTGGGCTAGTGGAAGGTGTCCCTGCCCATGGCAGGGGGTGAAACTGGATAAACTTTAAGGCCCCTTTCAACCCAAACCTGTCTGTGATTCTATAATTCTACGAGTGTTTGGCTTTTAAATAGGCAGTGTAGAAGAATATCCCAGGTTGTGTCCTCATTCCTCAGGGGGACATTAATTACCATGTTTGAGGCCAGAATTTATGTCCTCACCCTTGGCTGCAGGCTTTGTGATGTGGTAGGTGAGATGGTGTTACACTCCTGCAGTGATCATGGTGTCTGCTCACACCTGAACAGCCCCACCCTGCACGGGGCAACCCTGCAATCATGTCATCAGGGTGCCTTACACAACAAGGTGACATTGCAGTCACTCAAATTACACAGATGTGATAGAGGGTGACATTCTTGTCATCTTGGCACAATGGTGACATTATCATCTAATTATCTTGTAGTCAATTTAACAGCACCAGTCACATCCTGTAGATCACATATTGTACCACCTTGATGAACTGAATCTCCTGGGGACATTAAATAAGTGTGGATCACCAACAGTTCAGGTGATCAAGGAAGCATTCGATGGATTCAGTAAGCATGGCAGTGCTGAGCTGTCTCTGCAGTGGTGGCTCGCTGCTGTGAGGCCTGGGTATGCAGAGATGCAATGGTGAAAACGAGTGGAAAGGAAGAGCTTGGGCTGGAAAAGCAGACAGGAACAGTGTTACACCAGGACCTGGTGCGTGCGGGATGTGGCAGCAGCCCTGAGAACCAGGCATGAGGGGGAAGCACGGCAGAACCCAGCTTTGCTGGGAGGACAAACCTGGTCATTAGCACAGTGCAATCACAGCAGACCCGACTTAAATTGGATCAGCGTCTTCCTGTTGTTCAGGCCTCCCTCATTTCTCATTAGCCCCAGGTGCAGTCAGGGCTATCACAGAGTTTTTGTGTCAGCTGGTGAAACGTGGCCTGGCGAAGCAGGGGACAGGGTGCTCACTGCTGTCATCGCTGCAGACTGATGGTTTCATCCAGACATCTGAGACATCACTGGGGCTGGTCAAGTAACCGGAGAAAGCAGCGAGTGATGTATTCCACAGACATTCCAGCGCGAGTGAGAGAAGCGATCGGAGTTAAATGCTTTAGTTGGTTATGCAGCCCAGACATCTCCAAATTCTGCTCCTCTGAGAGGCACTCGTTGTCTCCCGAGGGGTGAAAGCCACTGAGCTCTTCTGGAACGTGAACACGCTGCTCTAACACAACACGGCTCCTCTGGCTAATGAGCACTCCTGCACAACAACTGCGGTGCTGGGTTCTGGGAGTCCAGCCACCAACATGTTTTCCTCTATTTAATTAGATAACAGTCAACATATTTCAGAAATAATGTCTCTCTCTCAAGAGCCATTTGTTGTAGGTGTCTGGTTTTCTGTTTCTCAATTACCCCTTTTTCAGAAAGCATTTCTGGTTTTGATTGATCCTCAGTTGTTATTAATGCCTTCCTGGCTGTTTCATCCAGAAATGAGAACTATAAATTCATATCTCTGGATGTAATCACACCTTTATTACAATCCATCGGAGAACACACAACAAAAAATGAATGCAGCTTTACATCCCAGTATTGTTCAAATGAGTTCTGATTTTTCTTTTTTCTTTTTTTTTTTTTTTTATGGGTGACCTGGTTTGGGGATAGTTTTATGCATGTTTATTGTAATCACACCTAAATATCACCTTCTTTCTTAGCATTTGAGGTCACTTAAGGTAATTGCAAAATTTAGGTTCAATGACATGCATAGTTAGTAATGAATTGCATCGGCCACCCAGAGCAGTTGTCCTCATGTTATCAGTCACTGCTTAGATATTCACAAGGGAAATCTGATCATTTTGTACAGAGACAGAGAAACAAACATTAAATTTAATTGTATGACCAAGCACCAGAGTAATAATCTTTATATGACAGTTAATGCTTTCACTACTTATCAATTCACTTTTTATGTTACTCTTCGAAAAGCGAGGTGTTGATCTTTCTCTTCTACATATGTAAAGACAGAGTGTGATTGAGTAAGTCTACTGAAAGTTTTGATTTGATATGAATTGTTCTACTAAATCATGATGGCATGTCTCAAGTTAAATGGATGTCCCTTTCAAATTTAGGAAAAAGTTTGCATGTATTCTGCGTGGGCTGTGTCTCAGCTGAGCCCATGGTACCTGGTAGGCTGAGGCAGCTCCTGTAGCACGTTCTTGTTCAGAGCATCCTTAGGGGCAGGCCTGATCCATCCCGCTGGGATTCGGTGTGCTGCTCTGATGTGGCAGGGTTCCTGCACCTGTGACTGACATGACACACATGAGCAATCCTCTGTGTGTCAGCCGTGCTTCGCATGTCCACAATTAGTTGTGTTTTTCGGTTCCCTCCTGACTGCTTCCCTTGAGTGCACTTTATTAAACAGCTGTTTAAATCTTTGGAAAAATGAAGTCTAAAAGAGAGTCAAGGAACAGCATAAAAGTCAGAGTCATATTGAAATTTTGGTGCTACTTTGATGAGTTTCCTGAAGTTTTCACATGCATTTATTTTATGTATGACCAAGCTGTAGTGGCCATTCCAAAACAGCGTGGTCAAAGAGCTGCTGCAGTCTGATGTGTTTAATCTCTAACCTACACCCAATAACAAAGTCAGCCCGGGGCTGACCTGTCCGTGTGGACCCCCACCAGGGGGGTCCCTGGTGAGCCTGGTACCCAGAGCTGATTGCAAGCCGTGGATGTGGCTGCAGGGCTGGGGCAGTAGATGCCTTCAATGCAGTTCTGCTTCTTGCTGAGGAAATAACACTGAGACCCTGAAAGCTTCTGTTTGAATCCTGGAAAGAAATTAGATGTGGCCATATTTTCTACCAACCGTTCGGATAGGTGAGGCTGATAGAGGCAAATACAGAGACAGACTCTCTCACCAAGCTGTCTGCGCAGTGCTAGGGGACAGGGGCCACACTAACCCTCGCTGTGTCATGCTGGCATCAGAAGAGTTAAACCAAAATTTTCTCCTTTAATTAAACCCAAGAGTTAATTTGTCCCCTACAATGGCATTGGAGATGTATCCACCCACAGCACGGTGCACACTGGCTTCCTTCCCATTCAGTAACTCTTGCTGTGCTCCTCTACTTCAGCTCTGAAACCAGAACTCTTCAGCAGTCTCAAGCTTTAGCTTGTATTTATATGATTGTAGAGCTGGCAATAAAGCTTTCATGTGGAGCAAGAAGGAGATGAACATTAGAACAGGTTAAGTGGCCCAGTAATTGAACCTACTAACAAATGGGGGGAAGCCCTCTTTGTAATAATTTCTTTGCTTTGCATAATGTGTGAGTCTAAAGCAAACAGGGTTTTCCGTGGGCTGTTGATGTGTGTGTACTCGATGTGCCACGTTAATAATGCACATGGAAATTGAGTAATCGGCAGGTTGTCCTCTCAGCACACAGATTGCCATTACCCAGAGTGCGTGGCAAATGAGGAGTTCAATAATACATCCAGGGCTGTGTGCTTGGCAGAACAGAGGGAGGGAGGGAGGGTAATCCTGCCTTGGAGCGTGGGATCACCCTGAGTAAAGCCCTTTGGGAAGTGCAAAGCTTCATAAACAAGCAGTGTCTGAGCTGCTGCTCTCTGTGTTTCAGATAGCACTTCAGTTTTTGCTTTCCAGGCTCATTGGATTGTTCTGGCTGCACTGCTCTGCAGTCTCAGCATCCTCCTGACCTGCCAGATTTTGTCCCCATGTTCCCTTTTGCTGTGCTTCTGCTGTCCTTGGCACGCACTGGGTGCTCTGCTCCCCAAGGTGCTGCACAGGTGATGGCTCTGAGTGCCTCTGTCTCTTTATGGGCTCCTTGTGCCCCTCATGCAGGGTGACACAGTGCATTCAGAGAGGTGATGCACCTGTTTGAGGATGGCTCAAAGTTGCTCCTCCAGGAGCAGCAGCGGAGCTCAGGATGGATCCCTGCGGGGATGTGGCTTTCTCAGGATGCCCACTACCTGCTGCTCACTGCCTGGGGACCTGGTGCTACCTCAGCTCACCTTCCTGCCTTGCTGCCACCGTCAGGAGCCTGCTCCAACACACGCTGCACCCACGTGATAATCCCCTTCTGATTCCTGTTCCTGTGCATTATTAAGCAGCATCGTGGCCTCTCTGGTTTGTGTGTTGCTGTTTCCCTCTATGCTGTTGCTGTGTGCAAATGCTGAGATGCACAAACACCTCAGTGAAATCCCCCTCTCTGTGCAGGACTCACAGTGATTCTGTCATTTTTAATGCAGCACCTAATTTACAACCCTCAGCATGCTGCTGGAGCAGCAGAACGATAACAAATTACCAACCTCATTTATTTTGTTGCAGAGTTTGTTTTGTAATTACAGGAGGAGGGTGGTGGTGGTTGGCGGGGCTGCTCTCGGGCTCTGATGGGTGTGTGTCTCCCTCAGGAATGCTGAATGCTTCTGACATGGCACTGAGGGCTTGGTCACCCTCGGAGGACTGTTGGCACAAGTGCTTGGATGTCTCTGGTTCGTGGAATGATAGAATCACAGACTGGTTTGGATTGGAAGCGACATTAAATCTCATCTCATTCCATGCCTTTGCCATGGGCAGGGACACCTTCCATTAGACTGAGTTGCTCTACGCCCTGTCCAACCTGCCCCTGGACACTGGTTGGAAGGAGGATTGGTCATTCTGCTTCCTTCTGTGCTGCTGCATCTGCAACTCCTGCACACCAAGTGCACAACTCACTCAGCCTCAAGGATTTAAACTGATTTTTAGGTTGTCAGTGCTGCTGGGACCATTCCAGCAGTGTGGATAGGGCAGGATTTTCCTCCCGACACGTGCCCGGTGCTGCCGAGGCAGTGTGATGTGACGTACTGGCACTGCACATTGTGTATCCGCTTCTCATCTACAGGATTTAAATGTGCCTCTTCATCATGCACAAGTTCTACGAGTGTAGTGGGAAAGTGCATGGCTGGGAGGGGTTTTAAAATAGTAAAATATAACTTGCTAGACTTCTCTGAAATTTGCAAAATACTGATCTGTACATCTATTTATTTCCTACTAAAAGCCAACCAGCCTTGGGGTATTGATCCCCCATCTGTGTGGGACACTGAGGGAAAATGTCCAAATCAGCAGTTAACATAGATTTATTAATGCAAAAGCTTTCCTAGGAGGCACTAATGTGGGTTTTCTCTGCCTCAGCCAGCCCTTTTTACGACTCTGTGTCAGGAGGCCTGGGGTTTGCTCTGAAAGTGAATCCAAGAGAAGCTGGTTGCCCACAGTGGTGTGCAGCTCTGCAGCCCTCAGCTCATCACCCTGACACCTCTGAGGGCCCCCCAGTCCTAAGAAGGCCGAAAGATACCACTTTACTATAATACATTTTTTCAGAGAATTAAGTTTAAGGCAAACAGGAATTTTACTTTTGAATAAGAGCATCCCACACAGACACAGTGAAGTCTCAGTAATCTCCTGTAGATTCACAACTCTTGTTCATTTCGACCAGCTTTCACTGAGCATCACAGTGAGGATGAGCACGTTAGTTCTGGGAGGGGTTGGGTTTGCTCGTGTTTTGTTCACAGGGCATTTGCTGCCAGGAAGTTCCAGCACTGAATGTGGCTGCCAGAAGTATCTCTGCGTGTTTGATCACGGTGCTGGTGCTTCCCTCCCTCAGTGGCGTCTCTCTTTAAAATCAGGCGGGTGAGGGAGGAGGGAGCCTCCGACGTGGCTGCCAACCTGGCCAGCAGGTGCCTGTTAAACAAACACCTGCAAGGGGAGCTGGTTGGACCCCCCAACACCCTCATCTGCTCCCGGACCTGCTGGGTTTGTAACGCCACTGCCCCAGGACACAGTGCTGGCCCCAGGACTCCATGGGGGACACAGGTGACAGAGCAGTGAGACAGGAGCTCAGGCCACGCTCAGCTGCCCAGGGAGGTCCCACATCTCCAGCCAAGAGGGGCCGTGAGGGTGCTGGGGGAAGCAGCGCCGCTGCCTGAGGGAGCAGCAGGAACTGGGAAGAAGGGGCCCAGGCTGCCAGCCAGACTGGAAACGCGGGAGGAAAAAGGGCACATGTCTTATTTTTAACTGTTACATTTTCTTAATGAGGGTTAATATTGGATTGTTCAGCAAAATGCCTCCCTGTGCTTAATGAAATTCCAGGCTGGCCATTGTTTTCAGCCTGGTTTGTGAGTGACACCAAAGTCTTTGAGATTCAACAGTTGCCACATCCTGTGTATTGCCAGTGACAATTGGGGCTAAAGAAAATACCAGCAATCCCTGCATTAATCAGCAAATGAATTTGCTCTGCCTGTGCTAATATTGATTTTTTTCCTCCAGTTTTGCAAATCTTGGCTAATGAACTTCCTGGCAAGAGTGCTTGCCAAAAAAGAAAAATTTGGTCAAATATTGTAGAATTTTGATGGCATATGAAATGAGGGTACAAATCCCAGAGTATATTTGCTAGAACCCAGTTATTAAGTTTGTCTTGCCAAGAAAAATATTATTATCTGACTTGCTTACAAGTAGGCAGCAGACAAATTTACTTCCAGGATGTATTCAGGGAATGGCTTAGAGCTCCATAAAAGAGGACGGTGGTCTCCAAAGCAAAGGCTGTTGAGGAGTTAGAATAGCTACTTGCTATATTTTATTTACCCGACTCCCAGTGCATGTTGTGACTGCTGAAATCTCCCTTTTGAACACAGCTCAGGGCCTCCAACTGCAGTACTCAGTGCTTGAAGGCAAGCTAAAGAAAATCGTGTTTAATTCAGCAGCATCAGGGGCTGTCTCCTCTGTGGCTGAGAGAGGGGAAGGCGTGGTCACCGTGTGTCCGGTGGGGACGTGTCAGTGGCCAGGTACTCCCTCATCCCCTCTCCCTAGAAGGCCCTAGGAACAGTCACTGCAGCTCCTGTCTCCACAGCTGGGAGCAGCAGGAATCGGGGATTTTGTCCTGGTCTCCAGCACTTTCCAGCAGCACCTCTGGAGTGTTGCAGGACAGTCCAGTGGTGTTATCCCCATCCACTCCAGATAGAAGGATGAAGGAACAGAGCTTGTGACCGGAGACATGGCCAGGGGCTGAAAGAGCTGCTGTTGCATTTGGTGTCATTCGAGCTATTTTAATTTTAAGCTAATTTTTTGTGTTGTCAGACTCAATATCATCAGCGCCACCCCTGTGCCTCTGCAGCACGGCCACTGCTGCTGCCACCACTGTGGCCATGGTGTCACTGCTGATAACTTCAGTCTGACATTAGAGAGATTAATTTACTATGAAAATGACCCTCAGGAGACTTGCACAGACACAGGATGAATCATATTTGAAAAATTGGATGTCTCATTGTTTCAGAAGTTCTAATTAACTTTTTTTAGCCCTCAAAAGTAGCAGTTACAGACACATCATGTCTGCCCCATGCTTCCAATGGGATGGCTCAAGGAGCAAAAGCCCTTTTACCATTCTGTGGGAGGCAGGATGACTGCTGTGTTGTGCTGGGACCTGCTAAACCAGGCTCTTTCCATCTTGTGCATTTTCATTGTGAAGGTAAAAGAATATGTCTTGGATAAACCTGGAGCTAAAACTTTTCATCTTTTTCTGGAAAACCTAACAATCAAATATTTCAAATAATCAAACAGAGACTCTGTTTGGGACCTGTGAGACTGGAGGACATGAGAAATTAAACCAAACTTTCATTTTAAATCTGTAACTGTCTCCATTTTATGATAAATAATCTGCTTTTTTTTTTTTTTCCTGAGGTTATTCTCATTTTCCTCACTGTTTCCCCTGCTGTCACCTTTATCCAATATTCTATAAAATATGATAATACAAAACTCTCCAGACATGGAGGCTGTAATAAGACCCAGCAGAGAGTCCAGCTGGGGAATTTCTACCATCTAAGTGGTTTGGTCTTCCTATTTAGCCCCGTTTGATACGCCCAAGCAGCTTCCTACTGTAGGAAATGGTGTGTCTCAGCTGTGCAGTGAAGCTGGGATGTGGCCGAGGCGTGTTTGAGGGCAGTGAATCACCTGCTCACACCTGGGAGGAGGAGGAGGAGATGACACAACTGCAGCATGAATTCAGTCTGGCACTCTGCTGCTGGTAGAACAAAAGAAAAGGAAAAGGAGTTTCCTGCCTGGACTCCTGTCTGTGCGTGGTGCCTCCAGAACACCCTTCCTGGCCCATTTTCAGCCCGAGGTTTGGGTGCTCAGGGCACTTTGCAGCAGAACTCTGGGGTTTGCTCTGCCTGTCTCTGCAGGAAGCCACACCTCAATCACCTGTACCCTTGGTCACTGCCATCCCCACCATCACCCAGATATCAGTGACAGATTCTGAGCCAACCCCCAGAGCAGCGATAGAACTGGGATAAGCCCCTATTTCCCAGCACTTACCCTTTCTTCTCCCAGGAAAACCCAGGCTGAGCTCAGCCCACGGTTTGAGCACTGGGGCACACTTGTGGGAGTTTGCTGGGGTGCTGCCAGCTGGGGAAGGAGAGCTGCCGGGAGCCCAGGGCTTGGCAGGGGCTGGAGAAGATCCTCCTGGGCTGGGAAACATTGTTCTTGTCGCTGTGTGCTGGACAGAGAAGCTGTTGCAGAAGGTCTCTGATCTTGGTGCCCATTTGAGTTCCTTACTGTGGGAACAGCCGCGGCCCTGGGGCGTGTGGGACTCGGGGCTGTGCAGCCAGGGCAGTGCAGGTGTGGGGAGCAAAGGTGTTACTGGGCAGAGTAATCAGCGAGCAAGGGAATGAGCACCCCGGGCTGTTTGTCACGAGCCAGCTACACGGGCAGAGCTCTCTGCAGCTCCCCCCAGACACAAACAGCTCTGTGACAACTCATCTGTCAGTGCCAAGGAGACTCTCTAACATCCTGGCATCTGGAGACAGCTGCCCCCAGGGGAAGGAGCCCTGTGGTCATCTGCTGAGCAGCAGCCAGCACACGGAGTGAGCTCTGTGGTGCCCAGAGACGGCGCTGAGGCCGGACAAGAGCCTTGGCTGGTACCTGCGGTGCTGAACGTACCTTGCTCAGAAATGCCTCTAAGGTGTGCCCAGATGGTGTGCTGCAGCCAGCTCTCCAAGGCCCCAATTAGCGTCTGAGCAGTGCCCATGGTTCCTTGTGCTTTCTTACTGGATCTGGTACTGGGATTTCACTGCTTTCCTGCAAAACAATCTTTGGCTATTTCTCTCCAGCTGGCAAGTGCCAACTGCAGCACCTGCCCGACTGCTGCTGCCCGCTCAGGGAGCAGCCTGGGGCTGCAGAGCCATCTGCAGCACAGCACACGTGTGCAGCACTGGGGTGGAGAGGGAAGGATCCCCTGGAGAAAGGGAGCACGGCACTGGTGGTGCTGGGACGCAGCTCCCCACCTGCTGTGGTTCATGGCTCTGCACCCCGATGTCTCTCTCCAGCCCTGACCTGTGATGGGGGGACCTTCTCTCTCTCCAGAGGCCCCTGACAGGAGCGTGGGGCCAGATGGGGGCCAGGCTCTGCTCCCAGGGAACAGGCACAGGAGAAGAGGGATGGCCTCAAGCTGTGTCAGGGAGGTTCAGGTTCGATACAGGGAAAATTTCTTCCTGGAAAGGGCTGTCCTGCCCTGGCACATCTGCCCAGGGCAGGGGTGGAGTCCCCATCCCTGGAGAGATTTAAAAGCCGTGTGGATGTGGCACTTGGGGATGTGGGTTAGTGGTGGCCTAGGCTGTGCTGGGGAATGGTTGGATTTGGTGGTCTGGTAGGGCTTTTCCAACCTAAACGATTTTGTGATGCCCAGATGTTGTGAGGGGATGGGAATATGCTGCAAAGTTGTTTTGAACTGACAAGTCATGACAGCATGTTTATAGGTACAGTTGGGAGAAAAATCAACCACAAAGGGAACTCAGTTTTATTTGTCATTAATTTTGAATTGCTTCAACAGATGTTCGCTGGGAGCTGCTTTAACCTGCTTAATTTGTCTCTGTGTAAAGCAAAACAGATAGCCTCAATTAAGAGACTGATTAGCAAGTTCTTTAATGACTTTCAATAGTTTTAGTCATTATTGCTGATACAGAATACTGAATCCTGAATCCTGGGAGCTGGGATTTAGTCATTATGTAAAAGCTAAAACACATTGCAGTTGTGTGTGTACAGGGCACTTGCTCCTTGTCTGTCTCCCTCTTGGCTTTGTGGGAAGTTGCCCAGTCTTTGCTGCAATCCCTCCCCCTGACCACAGCCCTGGCCCAGCAGGTGCTGCCCACTTGGGCTCCTCAGTGATGCCAGTGGCACTGCCAGCAGCTGTGGGGCTCCACACCACGGTCCCTGTGCGCTGCCATCTCGAGTCAGTGACTTTTACCTTGTGAACAAAGTTCCAATTTGACCTTTTAATGCTGTGTTGCAAAGAGCAGGGGCAGCACGTGTGGAAATCGCTGTCCTGCTGGGTGTGGTGGGCTTTGGCCCCTCACGGTGGTTACTGGGGTTTCTTCCTTTTAATCTTTTTTATTTTTTTTGTAAGGGATGGTGCCCACCATTAGCAGGTTTAACCCTAATCAATGAATGGCATCTCTGGCTGCATTCCCAGCGGACACATCTCCGAGGCTGGGAGGGGTGACAGGCTTGTCATGTCAAAGGTGCATATTCCAGCCTCCCACAGGCACTCCCCGCTTTCCTGTGTGTGCAGGTGCCAGGATGAACTTCTCTCCTGGCAGCTTCTCCTGCACAGCTGCTGGAGTTTTCCCTCGGTGCCCTCTCGCTCCCCCACACCACACACCAGCTGAAGGCTGTTCTCTGCCGCCGTTCCTGGGACCAGGCTGAGGGGACTCTTTTGCCTGCACATTACCTGGCCACGGGCTTGGAGCTGTGGAGAGATTTGTCTGGGAAGGGCTGCTCCAGCCCAACACTTCTGCACACTTGATGTGAGTGCTGTGGTGTTCAAAACTCAGTGAGGTCAAATGCTGGGTGGGTGCCACATTTCACCCAGGCACAAGCTGCTGAGGAGTGAGATTGCTTTAATCAGATGCAAGAGCTCACACTGTCCTTGCTCCTGCCTGCACTCCTTGGGCAGAGCTTTTCCCTGCTCCTCCAGAGTGGGTTTTGGAACATCCCGATCACACAGTCCCTGGGACACGAGCATCGGGAGCAGGGTACCTGCAGACTCACAGTGATCCACCCCATCCCCTGTGAGAGGCCAGGCTGGTGAATTCTTCCCTAAGTGGGGACAACAAATAACATTTACAGCTCCTTTCTCAGTTCTCAGGAAGGAGCTGTGTATATTTTCCAGATATATCAGAAGTCAGGTATTCCTTGACTTACAGAAATCCAGAATTTCTCCCTGTGTGTCTGTCTCCTCCTGCATCCTTTTGCCATTGGCGCTGCCACACCAACGCTGGCAGTGATGGGGCAGATCCCTGGGGCTCTTTCATGGAGGCCTGGATGCTGAAGAACCTCTTGCATCTCACAGCTCTGCCATGTCTGGGACTGTCCTTTGGTTTATGTTAAACACTTGCCCATGTTTCATGTTTCATATCTAGTGGGAATGCTGCTTGCACAAAGAGGGCAGCCAATTTCTTTTTTTAAATAAATAATTATTTTGAGGGTCACCATTTAAAAACAAACAAGCAAGCAAACAAACATGCTGAGAAATTACATGCTGAAAAAGTTGCAAGCTGGCTACACGAATTTCCAATCATTTCTGGAAATCTTGACCAGCAATATTTTGTCCCTTGTTTGGCTCTGCTCAGCTTACATGTCTTAATGCCGTGTCCTGGAGCCAATGTGTGCTTTGGTCACTGAGAATTAAGTCAATAAATGAATGCAGAGAACTCAGCCAAGGGCAAAAACCAGTCCTTACAGCACTGTGAAAAGGTGTTATTTATTTATTTCTATTGTCACTCAGAGAATGTTGCCACAATCACATTGAAAGTAATAAACAATTTGTGGCTGAAAATTGCATTTTAGGCAGCTGAGGCCAGTTTTTCTGCTAAAAAGAGAAAAATGAAGCAAACAGAGGAAAGAAGGTCTGTGAGAAGGAGCCACAGGAAAGCAGTAAATCTGCAAAACAGAAGGGCAAAGTGCACTGTCCAAATCATCTCGCTGAAGATTGATGGTGAGCAGTAGTTTGGCCCTAATGAGAGGAGGCGCTCGGTCTGCAGCTGACTTCACTGGTGTTTAATGGTTCTCATCGGGCTGTGAGACGAGACCCTAATGATCTTAGTGTGCAGTTAAAAACTACGTTTGGTGATCTGTTCTCAAGCTTCTTTCTGCCCAGGAAGCTCGGCAGGAAAGCTGTGCTGTGGTGAGGGGAGGGTCTTTGCCAAAGCCTCGCGGTGGCCCCGCTCTGGGTGGTCCAAGCTGCGGTGTCCAGCACCAAGAGCAGCCTCTGCAGTGGCAGTGCACCTTCCGAGGTGCTATTGAACTGTGCCACTGCCTTCAGAGCAACGTGGGAGCAGGCAAGATTTAATCCAGGGAATGTTTGTAGCCAAACTTTGTTTCAGTTGCATTTTAATAGGTGAAACTCTTACCTCTCTGTTGGTGAGCAAAACTCCTTGAGTTTTTGCAGATGTGGATGTAATAATCTCTGGAAATGTGTTTTGTGTAAACGATCATTTTCAAGGATAAAAGAAGAAAGCAAACCTTCAGCTCTGGTTAGGATTTTGGTTTCAGCAGTTGAAGCTCTTTTTCTTCTAGAACATCACAAACAATCTGTTGAGCCGTAGAAGGGCCTGTCAAGAGACATCTGTGAAGACGCGAGGTGCCGAGAGGAGCAGCACACAGGGGCTGTCCCTCAGGCTGAGCTCGTTAAAAGGCACCGCTGACGTACACGGTACAGGTTTGTAATGGAGCTTTATTTGTAATTGTTACATCAACACCTACGATGGTTACAGCAGAAGAGAGACCCAGAAGGATTGATTTCTTCCGCAGGTTTTGAGTCTCTTTATTTTGAGCAGCTAACGCTCTGAGGTTTTTCTCTCTCTGTCTCTCAGTCAGGCCATTGCTCTGCCTTCTGCACGCTGAGTCCCTCCTTAAGTCCAGCATTCACGACAAGGGCTGTGCAAGGGCTGTGCCTGTGGGCAAGGGCTCTGCTTGTGTGGAGCCACAGGTTCCCTCAGTTTTTAAAGACAGCGTTACAGGGGAGGTGAAAGTTATTTTTTTCAGCAGGGCAATGGGATGATAAGGCAGTAAAAGTGGTGAACGAGACCTGACAGTAATCATGGTACACCGTGTACTTGGAATAACCTGATCTAAACATGCCACAGCTGGTGGTTCTAAGGGAAGGCTGGAGGTCAGAAACATGCTTCAAACCATTCCGCTCTCCAGGGGTGCAGACCTGAGTCCTGGCCAGCTCTTCAGACCAGAGGGAGGGCACCTTCACCTGGTGATGCTGGTGTGGACTGATGTGAAGCCCCACCTCTGGAGTGGCATCTGGACCTAGGTCGGAGCTGCCCATCAGCGTGGGGGGTTGGAGGAGTCAGCACAAGGCTGAACAGGACTGGTAACATCAGAAAGCAGGAAGAGACACAGGCATATCTGGTTATTAGCTTTATAGTTGTTCTAAAACCTCCATTTTTTCATTTGAGCAAAATCACAAGGATTATTTGTAAGAACTGAATGGCAGCCTAATGATTTTGTTTGGATTTGCTCTGGCAGGGGCCTTCACAGGGACACGTTAGTGATGGGGAGCCCTCCAGCCAGGCGTGGGTGTGCACAGAGAGCTGGGGCAGGGGCCGTGCCCACCGCAGGGCAGGGGTCCTGTGCCAGCCCTGGGGGTCACAGCTGCAGGGCAGGGGTCCTGTGCCAGCCCTGGGGTCACAGCTGCAGGGGAGGGGTCCTGTGCCAGCCCTGGGGTCACAGATGCAGGGCAGGGGTTCTGTGCCAGCCCTGGGGGCACAGCCTTAGGGCAGGGGTCTCGTGCCAGCCCTGGGGTCGCAAATG